>APFE031630937.1:27084-56943 GCA_000404065.3 Pinus taeda
TAGTTAACTCATTTTACTGAGTTAAGTCCAGTTAAATTAGTTCCAAACTGTTTGAGGAACTAATAGTGAGTTAATAGTCAGTTGATGCATTAATGCACTCAACTAGTGCTACTCCAGTTAATTGAAGATTCCCTCATCAGAAACTTATGCATGTCTATTCTGAGAAAGACCCAATTGAGATTAATGTTCAATGAGAGTGTACTATCAATTGCATGTGTTTTCTCATGGATAAAACTCATGCATGCAGTCAAGGATTCATCCTTAAGGATTGTGCAGTTTTGAAGGCTTGGTTTTCCACTTGGTAATAGGCATATCATCCACAAGGAACAACGCAAGGAAATAGGAGCTTGGAGGGAATAGAGGAAGGCTGGATAGAAGCCAAGATTGCCTGTGATCATATGTGAGGATTGTACTGAGAGCTGGCTAGCTGTGAGAGCTAAGGCTTTGTGTAATTCTTATGTATTTCCACCATGTATGATAATATAATAGTGTGGGGTTTTTAACTAAGGCTTTCCCCAAAGTATTTTCATGTGTGCCATTGATTCTTCTTCTTCTGGTTATATTGTCCAGCTCGATCTTTAAGCTTCCGCAAATTGATAGTAGAAGTAGGTTATAGTATTTTGCTTTGATTTATATTGCATTATTGGGTTAAGCTATCACAAATTTTCTACAAATTCAAGGTGTTCTGGAAACTAGACAGGTAAGGCTAGTTTACCATTCTTTCAGATCTCAATTTGGTCTTCAGTAAGACACCTTAAAGATGGATCAAAGTTGGCATTGCGCTTTTGCAAATTTCTGAGTTTTTATTTGAAATTTCACTGTGTAATTTCCTAGTCTTCAGTTTGACTTGGTCAAAGTCAAAACTCATGATGTAATTGAAGTAGTTCGAGGTTAGATGATGTAATCATGAATAAATAAACATGATAGACTATTTTTTATGATTTATTAGGCTTCATTAACGAAGAAAGATTCAAAACAAAGTCTAAGAGAAGAGTTTGTATTTGACCTTCTCACTCTCACCTGTTGGTTGAGAGAATATTGGAAACAATTCCACCACCTAGGAATTCGAATCCTGAAGGTGGGGAAGTGGTTCAATTGAGTATATATGAATCATTTCTCATTCAGAGAGAAGGGTTGGACTTTTTTGGAGAAGCTTTTACCTTATGTTCTTTTACAACTAATACAAGAGTAGTTGCAACTATATTTCAGGAATTCTTGTTCAGTGAGTCTATGGTGTTGTTTTCTTTTCCTATCAGTTTGTAATGGATAAATCATCTCCCTTTTCATGCTTTATCTTCTTCCTATGAATTTCCTTGTAGCTATATAGTCAGAAATCTTAGATCTAAGCTTTGTTTATCTGGAAACCATGCTTGTGTTTATTTTCTTTTAAAACTAATGAATTCATGCTTTTACATGCTCATTATGTTTTCTTAAACTCTCAGACCTATGCTACATTGAAAACACTTTAATTTCACCATAGCACACTGATATATGACTCATTTTTATACTTGTCACTGCATACTTGAAGCCTTGACCTAATTACCTGCTCTAATCCCTAGTCTAGCAAACCAAAAACCCTAAATTCACAAATACCCAAACAAGACTTGTATATCTAGCCTAAAACCTATTTCTTTTCAATTATTGATTGAAAAATCCTTAGAGAGATCCCTGTCTAGTTCAGTAGGGCTAGCTACTAAACTGAAAGTTGTTCGCGGTTACCTCTTTCGATCTCCCCCTCAGCCTAGGAAATTGTAGGGGATAACACCTTCAACACTTAATTTGTCAACCCGGGGCTATGTAAGCTTAGAGGCGTAACACAAGAAATGCCAAGAAATGATATGAAACTTCGCTAAATCTATTCCTATCTTTCCTAATTACAGTTTGCAGAATAAAAAAGATCGCACGACAAATAATACCAAGAGATTTTTGGTGCTGGAATGAAAAAGAAAGTACTTTGCAGAAACTCAATAAAAGGAAGTTCAAATCAATCCTGATCAATGAAAGGTAAATATCTGAGATTAAGTTTAGTGTAGTCGTAAGACAAATAAATAGTTAAACTGTTAAGAACATTTTTCTTCATTTAATATTTTCCTTCCTACATTGGACCACCGTTCCTACACCGCAATGATGTTCTTGCACCGCAACGACGTTCTTGCATTGGAACGATATTCCTGTACTAAAGCGATGTCCTGCACTGGAATTATGTATCATGCTTGCATTGAAGATGTCAACCCTTATACAAGAGCTCTGGATTCCTGTACTAGAGCACTTTGTTCATGTACCAGGATATTGATTCTTGTACCGAAACAGAGGTTCCTGTACCAAGAAATCAATGTTCCTGTACTGGGTTGCCAAACCACTTACAGAAAACGAAAAGGGTGTTAACTAAGAATAAATTGTAGGGTGAACAGAGCTGAGAAAGTGAACACTCATAAGCAAAATACCCTTTAACTAATCATGCATTCAGAAATGAAAGGTAATTTGAAAGTTAAAGAGAAAGTCCTTGCTAGAACATGGAACTTCTTTCATGTGAAAAATAACTATCTGATTCAAATACTAGAAGGATTCTTCCTGATATGACTATTATTATGTAAATTAGATTTGCACTTATTATAGATAAAAGTTTTAGCTTAAAGGTCCCTTTAATAATTTCAATGTTGAACTGAGTTACTTCCAAAAGGGAAATGAGTGCATGTACAGATCTATATAATGCAAACAATGTTTCATTAGAGCTCATAAAGATAAATTAAATCTAAACTGAACTTCCATGCTAAGAATGCTTGGAGGCTCACTCAGAAATAAAAAACAATTTGCAAAAGAAAGCAAATGAATCTTGTAGAAGTAACTAAGCAACCTTCACTTGCAGAAATGAAAACGCACTGGTGCAAGCAACAAAAACACACTCGTTTTGTAGAAAGGAAATTAATCATGCATCAAAGGAAATCAAGGTTAACCCAAAAAGTGGGAAGTAAACACACCCAAGCTTGCACACTTCGGATCTGAATCACACAGCTTACATAGAAGTCAAAGCTTGTTAACTATGAAAGGATGAAATACAATCTGCTCAAACCTTGCTTAAAAATAAATTTAACACACCTTACGAAAAAGGGAGAATGAGCTTGGTTGGCTGGGCCCTATCCAACCAGCTCGTTTCCCTGCTATGAGATCTGGAACTTTAGGTACTCAAATAACACATTACAAATACATTAAAACATGACAATGCATAATTGGTGCAGTCCTTTGTATTAAAATTCTAGAGTTGCAAACATACATTGTGGATTCCAGATCCAACCCAGAAGATATGACGACACAAACATATTAGAATATCTATCAAAAATTCCTCAGCGTATCGCTACCTAGCTTTCACTAGAAACCATATTAAATATACAACCTCGTCTCAAATCCACAACAAAAAGTAAAACAAGAGTTTAACTTGGGCCTCTCGACCGTTAACACAAGACTAAACAAGGGCTTTCGGTCGAAACCCTGGTCTTCACATCCTACATATTCCTCTATGCTCCAAGGCGAACAAAGATGGTTGATCTTTTGGCAAATAATCCACATAGTTTGTCAAGTTGTCTCGGTCGTAAGTAGTGAACCAAGTTGAATTTGACAGTTGCCTCGAAAGTGCAAGAACGACATATGGTACGAGAATCATTCCTACACCAACCCATCTTCCACATTGATTAATACTTTTGCCTTATCGAATTACCTTAGGAAAGAGAATATATCAATTGCAAAGGCAAATAAGATATTAAATATATTTAATTAATAATTAAGTTCATATATAACCCTTAACACGAAAACCATGAAAGAAGTGCGGGAATGAGTACAAGTTGAAGAGAAGTGCAAGAATAAATAGGCTTCCAAAGTTAAAACAATGGCTTAGGTAGTGTGTTTAGGATATGATAGAGGTTAAAAATAGAACAATTATACTGACCAACATCCTTCCATCCCCATCTTGTTGTGTTTCCTCACACAACCTTACCTTCTGCAAAAAAACAACCTGGAGAACTCCCTTTAACCATGTATTTGAATACTGATACCTGTCTTCCTTGTCTTCAACTTCTTATTGCAAGCCTTCTTAAGTTGTTTGACCACTTTCCTAAGGTGACCATAGCATTTAGATGCTCAAAATTTCCACACCTTTTCTTATCGCTTTCGCTCTCGCACCTCCTCCATTAATTCAACATCCCTTCTCTGCAGCACCATGCTTTGTTCCTTCATATGCTGGTTCAATATCTCAAGTCCATAAATACGTTGTTTCAGTTCCTTGACCTAGCTATGCATGTAGAGAGCAGGATTTTCCTTATTAGACTCCCCTTATGTGAAATTCTTTCAACAATTGACTCATAACAAGTGTTGGTGTCATCAAGGGAAATGTCACCTTCTGTTTCAATACCCTGCGTTTCAATGTCACCTTGTGTTTCAATACCCTGAGTTTCAATGTCACCTTGATCCACTGATGGTTTCTTCCCCGCACTCGCATAAGATGTCTCCAAAGTCTTCATTTTCTTCACTTTCCCAACCAAAATTGACAGAGGAGTGTTATCCTTCTCCTTCATAAATCCTGCACTAAACACCGGATGAACTGCAACATCTACAAGAAGAGAGATATTATTTTCATTTGGAGAACTGGGCGGTGAATCGTCTATATTTATTGGAGAGGTTGATATAATATGGCCTCCCTTTGAAGAAGAAAAACTCTTTTTGACATAGCTCTTGGTTATTCTTTTTGAAGGGCCCGAGGTTTTCATGGGTTCCTGATTTTCTTGCAGTATTGGTTTCTTGGATGGGGTTTTCTTCTCATTGGTCTTACTAGTTTGCGGGGTTAAGGGTTTACCCTTTTGATTAGGTTTATCTTTAGTGACCTTGCCCTTCTTTCCTGATGACTTCACTGTCCTCCCCTCTTGGAATTCCTTCAGTAACTCTTCCCAAGTCATGTTCTTCCCCTCTAACTCCTTTTTAACCAGAATTGCAATCAACCCATAATGACATAATTTGTACCCAGTTCGGCTTTCTCGACTTTTCTAGACACTTTTAGACATCTTTTCTAAAGTCTTCAACAAGAAATAAGGGAAGTTAATTAACTTACCTGATTCAAAATGCAGTAGCAACCGAATGTGGTACAAGGAGGTTAATGAATACCAACCTTCACAAGGAAGAAACTTTTGCAAGATATATAGCAAATTCTTCCACTTCTCTATCCTTGCATTTCGCTGTAACCCAACCTTCCAGTCCACTTTTGATTCTTATTGACCATGAATCGACGCCAGGATCCTTTCTTGATTTTTTCCTTTTTGAACCATTTCTCCCCTATAGCCGCTAATCTTGTAGCTTGCGAAATGGATTGTTCAGTTACTTTGAACTCCAAGGATCCCACCTTACCTTTTCTTCCATCAAAGGCACAGGAAAATTTAAGTGCAACGACTGAATCGAAACCATCGAAATTGAGCAAGAAGGGAAGAAATCTTGATTCCTGCAACAGAGAGAAACTATCATAGTATTTGGATGTCAGCTATAAGACTCTTACAGACCATGGTTCAATTCGAATGGGTGCCATAACTGTTCAAGCTTTACCTGATTTCTCAAAATTATGAAAAGTACTCAGCAAGATATTTAGGACTAACACAATGTCTAAAAGAATTTGCAGTTACCAAATTAGCTATATTGACATTTTTCAACAGTCACACTCTCATCACGCGAATTTCAGACTTGAAAAAGGTGCAATACGATAGCGTGTATGCAGAAATGATGATTAGTAGAGGCCAGTGATCTTGAAAAGGATTTGTTATATAAACAACAAAAGGTTTCATATAGGATTAGGTCATCCTTAATTAACGACAAGGCTCAAGGGTGAACATTAGATTATAAGAAGATTTCACACACACCCCCAATCAAATCATGTTTTCGCATAGGGTACATATGATACTTATATAGAGATAATAGTTCATAAATAAATGCATTTGTAATTTTTTTTTTTCCTAATTAGTAATGATAAAACAATGTCGAATCAAATGTAGGAAAAATTAATGCTTACTATAATTTAAATAGTGCATCCATTTATGCCTGAATAAAGATCCCTGTATTGAATGAAGTTAAACTTCCCCTGTTCCTAGACCCAACTCTTGTTCCAAACATGCATTCCTATACTGGACATTCCTGTATTGCAATGCGCATTCTTGCACTCAGGAGTCTTTGGTTCCTGCACTAAGACGCACATTCCTATACCAAGGACTACCATTGGTCTTGTACCAGAACACATGTTCTTGAACCCAGGAGCACAAAACAACGTGTATTCCTGCACCACTAAGACACACATTCCTATACGAAGGACTACCATTGTTCTTGTACCAGAACACATGTTATTGAACCCAGGAGCACAAAACAACGTGTATTCCTGCACCAGAAATTTGAAAATTCTTGCACTGAAGCACACATTTTGTACTGAGGAATATCAATGTTCCTTCACTCGAAAGTGTTGTGGCATATCTAAAGAAAGAGGTTTCTAAAAAAATACAATATACAGGTTGAATCTTGAAAAATTTGCAGAGTTTTTCAAAGGAGGTTTTATTTGTCAGTTCTTGATATTATCATGTGCCTTCTGATCTGATCCATGAATTCTTATCAAATCCTACAATACGATCCATGAAGGAAAGAAATAAGCGGGAAAGGGATAAAATTTAGAATGGGAAGGAGATCAATCATGGAATTAAAAAGTGAGACCAATCCAAGAGGGATATACTGAAAAAGGGATAGGGAAAAAAAATTCAGGGAAAAGAGGGAAAAAACAAAATCGGATAGGGACAATCTCTTTTGAAGAAAGGGATGGTCAATCTGAGTAGGACAAAAGAAGAAGGATTAGAGGGACAATTACGAAAAAGGAATAAAAGAAGGACAAAGTTTCACCTTAAAATCTGCCTGAATAGTGCTGAACCAAAAGAATAACTGCAGTGGGAATTGAGTGTTGCTTGCATAAAAATTTCCGTGTCAGTTGTCCCGAACTTAGAAAAGGGCTTGGTTCCTGCACTTAAAAACTTGCTTCTTCTCCATGACAGTTAGCACATATAAAGATCAAGGAAAATTCCTATTTTATTAAAATTTGATTCTCCTGCCATCATGCTGGTTTTCAGGCTGATCCTTCTGTGATCATGTCAGTAAACTGATTTTCACAACCACAGGCAAAATATTTTTTTCTTTTAATATTTTTTTTTTTTTTTTTTTTTTTTTTTAATTTCCTTTTTATTTTATTTCTGGGAAAGAAAGAATCAGATTTGCAATAGGTTGGCACAACCACCTACCATCTTTAGTTCAGACTGTTGCTGCACTTGTTGCATGCAATCTTCCTTTATGAGAGGTTGAAAATATAATTTAAGGCTATGCCCATTCACAAGGAATACTAACTCTCGCCCATCAATAGTTTTGATTTCTACAACCCCATTTTCAAAAATTTAACCACTTCATAAGCTCCCATCTAGCGCGTGTGAAATTTCCCTTTAAAATGTTTAAACCTAGAGTCATAAAGACATACCCAATCACCTGGTTGGAACTACTTATTTTTGATCAACTTATCATGCCACTTCTTGCGTTGTTGTTGCACTAACACTTTCTGTTGAACAACATCTCTTTGAAATTCATCTAACTCATTTAATTGCAATAGATGTTGCTACTACACTTCTAAGATATCTAATCCCAATTGAAATGCAGTTCAGAATGTTTTTATCTAGAACTCGATCGACAAAAGGACTTGTTTCCCATATACCAGCTCATATGGTGTATGCCACGCATTGTTCCTCCAAGTGGTTCGATAAGCCCATAAGATTCAGGTAACCGATTGGCCCAATACTTTTTATGAAGGTTCACTGTTTTGGTAAGGATGGATTCGATCACCTTGTTGGTAGATTCCACTTGGCCATTTGCTTGCGGGTGATATGGTGTGGTCTTCCTGTGCTGAATTTTGTATTGATCCATAACTTCCTCCACCAGATTAGAAACAAATTGTGGTCTGTTGTCAGAAGCAATCTCTCTAGGAACACCAAATCTAGTAAAAATTTCACTAAACAAAAATTCAACAACAACTTTTTCAGTAGCAAAAGAAGCAACTTTAGCCTCTACCCATTTTGTAACAAAATTTGTACAAACGAAGATATGCTTTTTATTCAAAGATGTTGGATTTATAGGGACTAAAAAATCAATAGCCCATTTTTCATAGGGCTCAATCATAATATGAGGACATAAAGACATTTCATTGGCTTAGACTGGTTGACCCATTCGTTGACAGCTATCACATCGCTTGACATATTGTTTGGCATCCTTAAACAAGGAGGGAAAAAAATAACCAACTCATAAAATTTTATATGCAGTTCTCTTATCATCAAAACGGGCACCACAAGGTTCATCATGGATAGTTTTTAAAATGTCAAACACTTCTTCCTCTCTTACACATCTACGAATAATGATATCTGGTCCGGTGTAAAAGATGTCTCCCTAAATCCAGGAATATGAAACACTTTTTTGTATGATATTCTGTTGTTCATGAGTGGATAAGTGAGGTGGTGTTTTTCCAATGAATAAATAATTGGCAATGTCAACAAACCATGGGGATTTTGTTGACACAACAAAAATATGCTCATCAGGAAAATCATCATCAACAGTAATTACTTCAACGAGATTATTTAATATAAAAAGATAACCAACTACAACATTAGATTTTCTTGGTCTGTCAACAATAGTAACATTAAATTCTTGTAACAAAAGTAACCACTTAGTCACTCTACCGCTAATCAATGGTTTATTCATTAAATATTTTATAGCAGAATGATCAGTATGCACAAAGACTTCATCTCCTGTAATATAGTGTCTGAATTTATTTATAGCAAAAATCACGTCTAAAAACTCTTTCTGAGTTACTGTGTAGTTTAATTTAGAAGGTGACAAGTTTTTACCGATGAAGTAAATAGCATAGGACTCTTTGTTCTCTTCTTGTCCTAGAGCTGCGGCAATGGCAGTATTTAAGGCATTAGAGAAATATGAAATGGTAGGGACCAGTTAGGGCCCCGCAAAATGGTGCTTGTACTAATTTTTCGTTTAATGTCTCAAAAGACTATTGGCAAGCTGTGGACCAAGAGAACTCACTATCTTTATCTAATAATCGGAAAAGGGGGGTAGCTATCCTAGAAAAATTCTGAATGAATCTCCGGTAATAGCCCGCATGTCCTAAGAATTCTCTCACTTTCCTTTGTGTTTTGGGTGCATGAAGACGCAAAATAACTTCTATTTTAGCTAGGTCTACCTCGATACCTTTGTTAGAAATCAAATGACCAATAACTATCCTTGGTTTGCACATTAATCTGCATTTTTTATCACTCAAAGCAAGGTGGGCTTCTTGGCAATGAAAAAGTACTTTTTTTCTAAGTTTTTGAGGGCTTCTTGTAATGAGTCACCAAACACTGAAAAATCATCCATGTAAATCTCAACACACTTGAGATCAACAAAAATAGACAACACTACCTTTTGAAAGGTGGCTAGGGCATTACATAACCCAAAGGGAAGCACTCAGTAAGCGAATGTCCCCCATGGGCATGTAAAGGTGGTTTTGTCTTGATCTTTGGGTGCAATTTAGATTTGGTTATATCCACTTAAACCATCTAGAAATGAAAAGTACTTTTTACCGACAAGGGTATCTAGCACCTGATCGATAAAAGGAAGGGGAAAATAGTCCTTTAGAGTGGCTTTATTCAATTCTCTGTAATCAATGCAAATGCGCCATATCCCATCTTTTTTCGAGACCATCACCAATGGAGAGACCCATTACTTATCAGATATAGGATAAACGAAATCAACTTCTAAGAGTTTTTCTAATTCTTCTTTCACAACTTCTCTTAGCGCAGGGTTCATGCACCTTTGGGGTTGTCAAATAGGTCAAGACCCCTCCTGAATATAGATATGATGAGTACAAGTTTCAGGATGTATGCCTTTCATATCCTCGTAACTCCATGCAAAGGCATCAAGGAGATCTCGCAACAAGCTAACAAGATGCTCTCGTTGGGATGAATCCAAGTTTGAGCTGATGTGTAAGGATTTCCCTGGACTAATCTCAACAAGAGTGGTCTCGGGCTCAAGAGTACAGGCAGATGCTCCTAAAATCTGTGATGAGGGAGGTTGAGAACTATAACTTTCTTGAAAATCTAGACTAAAGGTTTGACGAAGCTTGTCAAAATTTGGCTTTGTGTCTTGATTATTCAAGAATTCCAATTACTCATCCTCCTGGGTGGACCCGGTACGATGATGGATGAAAGACACAGATCGAGTCTCCTCATCACTACTGTTGTAATCTAGCCATAAAGTATCTTTGAGCTCCCGAATGGATCTAACAGGTGGGTACAAGATGATTTTGTTCCTGTTGTCTCCATGGGAAATGTACATATCACCAGAGCGACATCCAATATAAGCATCAGCTATGACAAGCCATGGTCGTCCCAGGATCAAGGGATGTCCACCCACAAGATTTTTAGGCTGAAGCATAATAAAATCCACGGGGTATTCCCATGAATCAATAGAAACAACCAAATCATTCAAAACATGTTTTGGCTTGATTTTGGATCTATCTGCAAGTTCAAGCATAGTAGGGGTAGGACGAATATGGACCAACCCAAGTTGATGCATGGTCTACCTAGTCATCACATTAATGGCCACAGTTACACAGTAATTTGTCACTATCCTCATGTCAGTCCTTCTACTATGTCATGTGTCAAATAAACATGTTTATATCCTCCCACCGATATAAGGAGATTAAGCAAATGCTCTCTGATGCTCAAATTGTCCCTCATTCCCTAAGTTTCTACCTCATTGTGAGTAAAGCCTCAATATATGCGACGTTCCCATGTCCATAACGGTCTCATCGCAACTCCGTCGCAGATGTACATCTATTTCCCATGACGGCCAGTTTTCTAGGCCCGACGCAAAGTTATGAGTTGTATCCTGCGACGGTGGGTCCACATGCATAGTATCCTAGCGATGTCGTCACAAAGAATTGGTTTGCGGCCCACAACGATCCAAATTGGGCGAATTCATTTCAACAATCGGCCTTCTGGATGTCTCCAGACCTGGTTGTTGGCATAGATTGGGTCGCCTTTCCCCTCCTGGTATTGTAGTTCCGTCATTTGTGCTACCTTACTTAAGGATGAGCTCCTCCTTCCACATTTCATGGAGACTCCTTCTCCTATTAAAGCACTCACCTTTGCTATGATATGCTAGTTCTTTTGGTTGGGCAGTGCTGCTAGTGCTTTTGAGTTTGATAGATCGCTGGTGTGAGTGTGACAAGTGTGGGATTGTTGATAGCTTGTGGAAAGTTGTGGAGTGCCCTTAACGTTGTGTTAAAGCTTATGAGTGGAAGAGAGAGACATTGTATATTGGGAGATTCATCTTTGAAGAGTGAATGCTTGAGAAACATACTGGTTGGATCCTCTCAGAAGGCTTGCGACGTCAAGACTTGGCTGTAATCTTGCTCTTGATTCATTATTAATACAATCAATGATGTTTTCTTATGCCTTGTATGTAATTTACTTGATAGCTCATGACTTCTTGATTTTATGAGTAAATAGATCATTGTTATTTCCTGGTTACATGCTTTGTTGTTTTTCCTTTGTGTTGTTTCAGGTTAATCATTCGTTGAGGAGAAGGAAGTAGAAGCTGGAGCAGCGCAACGGAACTTCATCGACCACCGGTTGAGATAGGCCTCCAATGATGACTATTTAAGGAAATCAATTGTTGATCTGTCTTTGCTATGACTAGACCCACTCTAGGGCTAGAGGGGTTGCCTCTGTCCGCAGAGGGAACACTTTCCTACATCACAAGTTGGTGACTTCGCTGGGGAGTCCGTCCAATGTTTTCTCTTGTTTGCTTGTGCTTGATTTTGAGTTAGTCTCTTTTGGATCATGGGATTGAACCATCAGTCTTTTGGGTTATCTTGGTCAATCTGGGAAATCCCTTTATTGCCTGTAAGGATAGACTGGTTTTTGTTTGGGAGTTTTTATTTGCTTTTCATTGTTTTTGAGTTCGTCGTTGGAAAAAGCTAAACAATCGCGCTGACGTCGCGCTGTCTCAGTGTTGGAAGTATGTGCGTCGCTGAATCCTGTCACATAGTCGCGGTAATTCCTGAAATCAGTTCGTTGCATGAAAAACGTGTACTTTAGCGATGACGTCGCTCTGTTGCTACGACTAGTGTCTGATCAACACTAGTTGCTTGTGTTATACTCGTGACGATTCTTGTAGAATTGTTTATTTCAATTCTGCCCCCTGAACTCATCAGTCTGGTCAACCCCTTGTTGTTTTTCTCTTATCCATTAGTTTATTTTAATTGCCTTCAGTTAAGGTGCTTACTTTTCGGTTTTGTTGAAGTGAATCTGGTATTTTTGGCTTTGTGACCTGATTGTTCAAGTTTTGAATTATTTGGCTTGGTTACTTTCCTGTTCAAAAGATTCATGCACAACCTTCCTGGTGGTTTTCTTAAGGTCTTTTCCATCGCTTGTTCTTGCTGATTGATGTTTAGTGTTATTTATTGAACCAATTCTTATATTGATTCGACTGTTTCACTACTGGACATAGATTACAATTGTTTGGATCAATCGGTTTCACGCTTGCTTGTTTGTTTCCTTAAAATTCAAAGTCATCAAAATCAAAAGATTGCATTCATTAGTGTGCGAAAGTGAAAGTACATTTTGCATTCCAAGTTTTCATGTTTGAAAAACTAGAAGGCAAATTTTAAATCTCTCATTAGTAGTATTAATGCACTATAGGGATTGATGTGTTTATGCATTGTGTCTTTTAAGTGATTCCATTTGTTTGTCTTGGTTTTGTCTTGGTTTGGGAATGATCTCTCTACCCTTCTGTAAGTAGGAGTTCATCGAAGTAAAATATGTTTTATTCATTCTAGTTGCATCCTAGGTTTTAATATACATACTGTAAGGCCTGAAAATTGAAACATAATTCAAGATCAACTCTAAAATGAACTGAATAAACCTAACAACGCATTGGAAAATAACGCACATTACTTAGAGGTCTAGGCTAGAGACGTGCTCCAACGTCGTTAAACCTAGTCACTATTGCTTTCACTTAAGGTTAGGTGATTCCTCCTTCTGTGATCCAATAGCTGCTAGCACAGATGTGCACTCCCAATACCGTCGAGTATATGTTGCGAAACCCCACTAGGTTATCATCCTTTATCCTTAGGAAGCCGAGTCTGCCACCTTGCAAACCATAACGCACCGAAGACAACATTCAGGAAGATTGACTGCTGTACGGAAAGTCCTTGGTTTTCATATGATTGCTAAGGTGTATATGCAGTTTTACGGGATGTTTGGTAAACCTTTTGACCTTTTGCCTAATTCTCTAGAGTAGTCACTTTCGTTCCTTTTTGGACTCCATGAAAGAAATGGTCCATCTGAGCACTTTTCATTTCAAGCTCATTAAATATTCGAAGGCGACTACAGTCATCTTTTCGTTCTTTTTTCGACTCTCTAAAGATGAAAAGGTCAAGTTTTGTTCCTGTGTCTTAAAATTTATTCGGCCACGTTCACATTTACCCTGTTAGATATTGTTTGCGTTTTAGTTTGTGTAAGGTTCTTTCCTTACTCGTTAGTTTTCCTAGGATTTTGAATTAAATCATCCTGGCGGAATCAACGATCCCTTCTCCCGTTCCAAGTGACCAAGGGTCTCCATCTTCTGTCACTCCCGAGGTACCAGTTGCTAGTGATACTCTCCCTGTTATCCTGAGTATCTAGCCGCTTAACTCTCACGCTTCAGAAGACGAGTCTTACGATATTCGTTGGAACCCTATTTGGGAGCCTTCCGAAGAAGACTTTCTCATTACTCCTCTTGGTGTTTCGGTCCCGATGTCTTCCTCAGACATGGATGAGACGACCCCCATCTTCGGTGAAGAATCATTTGTGGAAGGAGGTGAAATCCCTATGTCTATGGAAACTTCGCCCTTCCGTGTCACCTCTCTTGGTGTCTCGTTGCCTTTATGCTATAATGCTTTGGCTGATATCATCGGTTCTAGAACTCCCATTTCGAGTTCCATATGGTCTCGTACTGTCACTCCGGCTTCGGAGCCTTTTACGCCCCAGATTCACAATGTGTCTGTCACATCTGTTCTGACTATTCCAACTATTTGTGTGGCTTCTTCAACCCCTGTTATCAGTGGTGTCACTGCTTCTTTAGTGGTGACTACTGTTGCTAGACCTTCATCTGGTCCTGCAAATAGTGGTCCAATGGCAGGAGTTGTTAATCCTACATTTAGTGCCCCACCTTCTTCTGGTTCCATTCCAGCAGGGGGGCATATGATCAATATCTTCAATCTCTTTAGAATCCGGATCCACAAAATCCGTTACATTATTATGATTCTTGAGGAGCTCATATTTATCACCCCAGACCTATGCCAACTCAACCTGTGGTTGAGGTCTCGATTCCGTTATCTGTTGCCTTGGGTACCACCACTTACCATGGTGGCCAAGCACAACCTTCGAATTTTCAAGGACTACCCTATCAAGGTCAACTGTCTTACGGGCAGTTGTACTACAGACAACCTTATCCAGGGCAACCTAGCGGTCCACAAGGATAACCCTTCTAGGGATAACCTTCAGCCTTTGGTGGTTCATCTTTTACCTACTTCAAGCAACCTTCCGATAATTCGGGACAACCTTATATACAACAAGGTCAACCCAATCTCTAGCAAGGCTACCGTTTTGGGCAAGTCGGTCAGCCTTACGTTCAGCAAGGCCAACCCACTGTCCAGCCTAGTCAACCTTCTGGGCAAGTTGGGCAGCCTCAAATCCAACCAGGCCAACCAACTGTCCAGTCTACTCAGTCATCTAGTCAGTCAAGCCAACCCTCAGTTGTGCAAGGTAAACCCACTACCCACCAAGTTCAACCTTTTGGGCAAAAGGGTCAACCTCAATCTCAACCGGGACCACCTTCTGGCCAAATGGCTCAGCCTCAAATCTCCCAAGGACATCCATTTGGGACTGCTCAACCGGGCACTCAAACGCTTCTTTTTTCTCAAACCCCACCTGCTTTTCAGCCTCAGACTGGGCTAAAGACCCAATCCGGTCTTCAAACTCAAGTTGGGCCCCAAAACCAACATGTTTGTCAAGTGCAGCCTGGCTCCCAGGCCCAGTTTGGAGCCCAGCCGCTTTATGGTTTTCAGCAGCAAAATTATCAACAACCATAGGTTAACCCCTATCAGAATTTTCAGCAGCCATATGTTGCTCCTGTGGGTCAGCTTGGTAATCAATGGAATGTAGGGGGTCAAATCCAAGATCAACAATCCAGTTATAGCTACAATCCCTATGGACAAAATTCTTACGGGCCAAATCTGTTTGGACAAAATCAATGGGGGAAATCGGGAATTGGGTGGAACTCTGGTGCTATTTCTTATCCGCGGCCTCAGATGTCCTTCAACCCTTAATTTCCCTTTTTGGCGACATTGGAATTACCAGACGTGTCCAAACTGACTAATGATCCTATTCTTCATAATCCATATTGGCCACCGGTTCCAACTAAGATCCCCAGTGATTGTCCCAAATTTGAGGGTAAAGCTGGAGAAGATCCCCAAGCTCATGTCATGACCTATCACCAATGGTGTTCATTGAATTCATGGCTTGATGATGTGATCTGGCTATGCCTGTTCCGACGAACTCTCACTGGCTTCACCGCAAAATGGTATATCGAGTTAGCTCGTGGAACTTTTCAGGACTTTAACTCGCTAGCTATGGTATTTTAACTCATTTTCAGTTGCCAATTCAATATGAAATGGGCACAAACCTCCTAACATCGTTGAAACAGAACATGGCTATGCATATCTCTGATCACATTCATGAATGGAGGCGGCGTCGTCGCTTAATTAAGTTTTGGATCCCCGACCAACTTTTGACCGACTAGTTTACAACCTCGTTTGTCGGTCTGATAGCCTGGGACATTGCTATGAGGGCATGTGTAACTGAAGAGCAGGCCATTGCGCGTGCTCAGTACCTTGACTTGGTTTACTCCCAGTCTGGTACGTGATATGATATTTTTCCAGATGCTCCGCGACCCAGAACTTCCCAAGCACCGTCAACACCATCTGTTGATGATGTCATAGGTTCCGTTAACGCGTCCTCTTGAAAAGCTCCTGCCAACCTTGCGAAGCAAAAATCTAATGTTCCAAATGAAAATGCTTCCTAGGCTTCGTCTAATGCTGGTAAAACTTCCGAGGTTAATATCGTTCAGTCCACTGTGGTGGATAAATCCTTGAAAGGTAAGAAGAAGGGAAAAGGAAAGAATAAAGCCGATAAATCGAAGTAGGATCCTCCTAAGCCTCCGGTTGAGGAAGGTGCCAAACACAAACCTAAGTATCCTTGTCTTATTTTCGATGAAGATTGCTATACTAAAGATTGTCTGAGATGGTCTGAAGTTAGTCATTTATTAAAAGGTGCCCCTGGGACTCCTGCTGTGCTCAAAGAGCCTTTTCCCTCGCAACAGACTCAAATGGTGGCTGATCCATCTCAATCCTCTTCCCCATTTGGCTCTCAAGTTTTTATGGCTGGGGGGATTCCCGTCCATATTAGTACATGGTCAAAAGAATATCCTCCACCCGTCGGGAAGGAAACTGAGGCCCCCTCTAGTGTTCCTCCATCTCGTTCAAGTCCACTCCATATTGAGTGACCTAGTACTGAGACGGTCATTCAACGTCCTCCCAAAGGAGTGCTCCGGAAGTCTTCTTACAACCCTAATGCTCATGCTACTGAACATTATAGCATCGTTGAGGACTTAGCCCAAGCTCCTTCAGCTATGTCCACATTAGAGGTCCTCTAGAGCTGTCCCTCGTAGAGGAAGTCATTGCTATCAGCCATCAATGGAATTGACCCGACTGACTCGGAATTGATCACTTTTGATCTTGAAAGTCATGTACCAAGACTGCCTCACCAAATAACCTTTCTTATTCAAGTCATCATCAATTCTAAGACTATTCACTGTACTATTATTGATGAAGGTGCTTCTACTTGCATTATGTCTGTTGCTTGCTGGAAGGCTATTGGTTCTCCAACCTTGAGCCAGTATCCCAATACCTTGGAAGCCTTCGATGGGAGAGATTCTCGCCCTTACGGTATCCTCTAACATCTGCCTATTACTTTGGAAGGGAGGACGGTTGAAGTGGAGGTCGAAGTTGTCGATGCCAATTTGACTTACAAACTCCTTTTAGGACGAAGCTGGACCTATGCCATGCGAGCCATGGCCTCATCTCTATTTCGCGTCCTTCATTTTCCCCATCAAGGGAAGATTATCATCGTAGACTAGCTATCCTTCTTCGCCTCTTCTTCTTCCGATGGCAACATGCCTTTCGTGGAGCATACCTTCGTTCTGTATGAGAGTGTGGGTGCTGGACTCTTTAAAGATCCTGCCCTTATGGGCGTTTTTTCACTCCCACCTCCAAACATCGCTCCTGTCAATATGATTTCTGTTCGTTCCGATCCGCGGGTTCTTCCCCCCGCTGATCAAATAGAATCTTGGGGTGATGTTATGTCGTTGAGTCCTGCTGAACTCAACTACGTCGAAATTGTTTCTGCATCGGCTTTAGTTTCTGAACCTACTCCTTCGAGTAGGGCTCTCGACTCGTACGTTCAATCCCCTTAGCTCAGAGATGGTGCTTCTTCGGATCCACTAAAGGAAGTTTTTCCTTCAGATGAAGCGATTATTGAGACTATGTCTTTTGAGGAACCCCCTTGGTATAATCATCATCATCATTCCTCGTTTCTCCCCACCCATGGGGATACACTTGCTTGTCTTGAGCGGTTTGCTTCTAGTGTCCCTTCTCAACCCCTTTAGACGCCTATACAAATTCATCAAGTTTTCTCTGAAGGCAACATGGGGAACATCACACAAACTGAACCTATCGACATCTCTGTTAATCCAAGGGTTGTTGAGCATATTCACATCGGAGTCACTTGCACTCCCGAGGAAATTCAAGTTTATACTAAACTTTTTTGAGAATTTCGTGATGTTTTTGCTTGGTTGTATGAAGAGATGCCCTGCATCGATCGTAGCATCGTGGTGAATGAAATACCTATGTACCTAGGTGCTAAACCTGTTTGACAGTGTTTGTGCCCTGTGCACCCCCGAAAGGCCGCAGCTATCAAAGTGGAAGTTGAAAAGCTTCTTAAAGCTGGTTTTATTTACCCTATCCCGCTTACAGATTGGGTTTCTAATATTGTCTCTGTAACCAAGGAACAGGGCACTGTTAGGGTATGTGTTGATTATTGCGACATCAATCGTGCCTGTCCCAGAGATAAGTTCCCCACACCTTTCATTGACCAAATCATTGATGAGAGTGCTGAGAGTGAAATTTATTTATTCATGGACAGTTTCTCTGGTTACAACCAGATCAATATATTGCCCGCAAATCAACACAAGACTGCCTTTATCTGTCTGTGGGGTACTTTCGCCTACAAGAAGCTCCCTTTCGATCTAAAAAATGCCGGCGCTACCTTCTAGCGTGCAATGTCTTATGCGTTCCATGATATCCGACACATTGTACAACCTTACCTGGATGACCTTCCAGCTCATTCAGTGAAGCGCTCAAACCATCCAAAACACCTACGTGAAATTTTTCTTCACTGTCGACACTATCATATTCGCCTTAATCCACATAAATGTGTCTTCTGCGTTGAATCCGACAGATTTCTTGCATTTTTCGTCTCCAAAGAGGGCATCCGCTTGGATCCCCTTAAGGTTGAAGCCATCTTGAATCTTCCTCCCCCTACTTCTTTGCAGCATTTGCAGAGTTTGTAGGGTAAAGCAAATTTTTTACGACGTTTCATTCCAAACTATGTTGAAGTAGCTAAAGGCTATACATGGCTATTAAAATGGGATACCCCTTTTGTCTGGGATACCGTTGCACAAGAGTCATTCGAGCAACTCAAGGTGCTCCTTGTTTCTGCTCCGTTGTTACGTCCACCGAATTATCACCGTGACTATGCTCTTTATTTAGCCGTCGTCGATACCACTATCAGCATGGTTTTGGTCCAAGATGACAATAATGGTATTGAGCACGTTCTCTACTATCTTAGCCACAATCTACTCGATACGGAAACTCGATATGCCTATGTCGAGAAGTTGGCCTTGATCTCCATTCATGCCATCCAACATTTTCGTCACTATATATTGTTGTGCACCACGACAGTGATTTCCGATTGCAACCCAATGACGTACATCTTGTCACGTTAGTTACTAGGGGGCAAATACTCAAAATGGATTGTAATCCTTCAAGAGTTTGACTTGGAGTTCACTACAACCAAGTATAAGAAATCCCTCGTTTTTGCTGAGTTGCTCTGCTCCCTCCCATCTACAACTACGCCCTCTCGATCAGAGGACCATATTCCGGACGAGTCTCTATTTTTGATTAGCACCCTCAATCCCTGGTATGGGGATATTATTGTTTATCTTCAGACGTCCTCCTTTCATTCTGATTTATCTAAGGATGCTCGGTGACGTATCCGCCACCATTCTCAACCCTATCACATTATTGGAGACACCCTGTACCGGGTCGGCGCTGACTCTGTTCTCCGTCGTTGCTTGACATTCGGGGAGGTTGACCGAGTCTTGAATGACTGCCACTCTGGCACCTATGGAGGTCATATGTCCGGGTATGCTATTGCTCAAAATATCCTCCGTGCTGGTTATTTCTAGTCGTCTATTTTTAAGGATTTCATTCTCACCGTCCGCTCTTGTCATGCGTGCCAGATCTACCAACGGAAGATGTGTGTGCCCCCTGCTCCTTTGTACCCTGTCATTACTGTTGGCCCTTTTTCCATATGGAGCATTGATTATATGACCTGTAAACCTCACTCGGTCAGGGGGGGGGGCATGGGTATATCATCGTTTCCATTGATTATTTCACGAAATGGGCTGAAGCGATGCCTACGCTATCCAATCACAGTAAGACAGTGGAACAATTTTTATTCAATCATGTCATTTCATGTTTCGGAGTCCCTCAGTCTATCGTCACTGATCACGGTTCTCATTTTCGTAATCATATGATGACTGAGTTAACGACCCAATTGGGTTTGCGGCATGATAGTTCAACACCGTATTATCCTCAGGCCAATGGCTAGGTAGAAGCTGTAAACAAAGTGTTGGTCATGATGCTTCAATGCACCGTTGGCATGCACAAGTCCAACTGGAGTCTAATTTAGTTTTCCTACTTATGGGCCTACCGAAATTCCATGAAATATGCCACCGGGTTCATCCCGTTCCAATTAGTTTACTGTATGGAGGCCACTCTTCCAATTGAGTGTGAAATTCCTTCGCTTAAATTAGCCGTCGAATTTCTCCCGAACACTACTCTGGTAGAATAATGTCTTCTTTACCTAGAACAGTTAGACGTGACCTATCGACTAGCCTCTCTAGTTATTGAAGCGCAGAAGAAGAGAGTAAAAACTCACTTCGATCAAACTGTTCATCCCCGTTCTTTTGTTGAAGGAGATCTAGTCCTGCTTTATGATCAAGCAAATGATTAGGTGGGGGCAGGAAAATTCGAGCATATGTGGCATGGGCCCTATATTGTGAAACATGTTTTGCAAAAAGGGGCTTATGAGTTGATCGATTACGAAGGGAATCCTCTAGATAAGCTCCATAACGGGCTTTAATTGAAAAATTATTATGCATGAATCCCGTGCATATGATTTGTACATACGTGTGTTTTCAGCATGTGTGTTTTTAGTGTGTGTTTGCTTGTATGGCTTGGTGTGTAGGTGTAATCGCCACTTATTGTGTCTTTTTACTTCTTTTGTAGATGTTTTCTACACCTTACATTGGTTTCGATGATGGTGCCTGCCGTAGTACCCAGAATCTTTCCTCTGTGGCATGGGTGATCTACGATCCTCACGGTGAGTTAGTAAACCTTCAAGGCGTTTGTCTGGGTTGCACCACAAACAATGTTGCTGAATATAGTGTTGTTTATTGAATTATTGACCGAGGCAATTAACCTCGATATTCGTGCATTGGTTGTGAATCTGGATTCTCAACTTGTTGTCCACCAACTCAACGGGCGTTATTCCATCAGAGATCATTGGATTTTAAGGTTGTATTCATGTGTTAAATTATTGGAAAGAAGTTTTGATTTTATTACATATCAACATATTCCAAGAAGATTAAACACGTTAACTGATGCATTGGCAAATAATGTATTAGACAGACATTTACGTAAAATGTAAATCAAACATTGTGTAGAAGCATTTAGACACAATAATAAACCATAAGATAGCATATCTATATATATATATATTATATTATATATATATATATATATATATATATATATATATATTATATATATATATTAGTATATTATATATATATATGTCGTGTGGCACACCGAGGCACTCAAAAAATAAATGTATATGTCAAAAAATAGAGTCTATGTACATCCGAGACACATGTCTCTCAAAAATCAGCAGAAAGTAAAACCTATGCGTCTACTGCGGTGGATTATGCTCTCTATAGCACACCGCTGCTCGTGCAACTCTTCTCAAGAGTCTATGCACCCTAGGTATCACCCCTACTGTATGTATCTGGTACTCTATGGGGACCTCTTCGATCCCCCTGTAATTTGGGATCCCCTCTTTCAGGCCCTCGAGATTACGAGCCATTGTCTCCACTGAACGACCAGTTGGAGGAACCAAGGCCAGCTCTCTGATGCCCTGTGGTTCCCTCCATGCCTCCAGAGCCAATCCCATAGGCCTCTCTGGTCCCACATCTGTAGTAACATAAGACACATCATTAAGACATATGCATGAAAGATTTAAAAAACATCATAAAAGACAAAATACAAAAATAGTGTGATCGAGTGTTTACCTCCATCGTCCCACTGCTCGCCAGCGGGCAGCATCATGTCGGGGTCCCCATGAAAATCCATACCTACGTATGGCCAATCGTAGACAAAGATCATTTGGTGATTCAGCCACTCTCGGAATAGTGTCCCGCATGACACTAGTCGACCTCCACCCTCTCACGGCATGAGGTGTGCCCAGCAAGTGATCCGGGTCTCCCGTGGTCTCAGATTGTCTAAGTCCATATCTTGTAACTGAAGTGACAAGACTCACTCCAGCATGAGCGGTATCAGAATAGACCCGTAACCGAACTGCTTCACTTCCCTACAATGACATTTGGTGAGTTGCCTCTTCATGTTGATGGTCACTGCCTTAGCCCAGTTATACATGGTCGGGTTAAGGCACTCAAGAGCCAACCGAAGGTGGGTCTTTGTCACCTCATGCTGGGCCTAGGAGCCCGCTACTCTCATCACCATAAATAGAACCGAACGAAGAATCAAGTCCTCTACTGATGGAATCGCTAATTTCTCGCTAGTGCTTTATTTACGTGTCCGTGGGCACACCCGAGCTATCAGCATGTCCAGTGATTCCCTACCGACTCATTGGCCATCTAAAATTGGCATATCACCGTGACGGGATAATCCAGTCAAGAAATAGATATCGGTAGCATCAAACTCAATGTCTTTGCCCCAGATGACAAACTTTCCATCTGTTGGGTTCCAAGCACGAATCAAGAACTCTAACAAGTCGGGTTGGGCCCGAAGATTCAGAGTGAGGAAGAATTTTAGTAATCCACATTCGAGCAAAGCCCATCGACACCCAATATCATTGAATGCTTGTTCATCGTTGGTATCGTGAGTTCTTTCTTGCCATACAAATGCCATATTGCCCTGCATTAAAAGAAATATGAAATAGAACCCTTTTTACAAGTTTAAATCCATAGATTATCAAGAATTTCAACTTTACAGCGTCGTCGTGGCTGTTTTTCCAAATAGCGGCGATGACTCGAGGACAATAGTTCGTTTTTCCCGAGATCTTCGCGAGAGTACATCTGTTTCTCGCGACGTCGCAGAGGTGGTCTGTGTTATCACGCTCGGTCGTCGCTAACCTGAGCGGGTTTCTCGCGACGACCGAGAGGCGGACCGAGATTTGAAAATCCATCTAAAACCACCTATCTAACACTAAATTGCATAACAAAACCACTCAAATGCATTGCAAGGAAGAATGTACTTACTTGGAGAAGGTTTCCAGCAAAACCGTGAACTGTTGATGCAGGAATCCACTTCGCAAGTTTGCTCAGGTTGATGCTCCAAAACACCAAAGGTAAAAGTGCACAATGTAAATGGTAATAATAGAGTTACCACACCCATTTTTATAGTGTTTTTTGGAAAAATTAGAAAATTACACTTTAGGGTGTGAGTTTTTTCATTTATATTGGGTTTTTTAATTAGGGTTTTGGGTTTTGACCTTATTTCTACATATATACTTTATTTATGTCAAACAGATATTATGGTGCGATATTTTGTGTAGATGTAACGATGGATGGCTCGTACTGCAAGACCATATGCACTTGATCTGTATTTTCCGCAAAGTCCTCTTTAAGCTCTTTTTTGACTTAAAAGACGAAAATATTGCTGAGTTATTCCTTTTGACTCGTTAAACGAAATAAGAGGCGGTCTCCTTTGAGCTCTTTTTCGAACGTGTAAACACAAAAAGATTGCCGAACTTTTGTAGTTTTAGGTCCGATATTGGTTACGAAATGACGTGTCTTCGAGATCTTTTCTACTCTTTCATATTGAGGTCGCTAATTACAAAAAGTACTCCTTGATCGTAATGGTCAAGCAGTTCTCTCTAGTATTATTTTATACTTTTTCAGGCTCGAGGGACACAAATCTACGAAAAAGGACCTATTATAGACATATTTGGGCATTGCAACCCCAGTCTTATATGTCCATAATCCAAGGGCTTCTAAGCCCCTAAAAGTGTTGTTTCATACCCTAAAGGAACAAGGTCAGCTAATTACATCATCTCCCAGAAGTTCTCCATGAAAAACTACTCAGAACTGGTCAAAACTGGACCATCTCAACCTGCTCCATGGTCAAAGTGTGATGCATCCCACCTAATTGCACACAGGGGGGTGTGATGCATACTGAAAAGCACATTCTATGGGGTGCGATGGGCGCAGAGTAGAAAATTGCAGAGACGTTTGCAAGGTGGATGATCATGGAACTTCCAGAAACTTTCTCCTGTGACACTTGCCTCTCTGAATTCGCCAGGGATGAGTAAGAGATCAGAAATCTCCAAGTGGAATTTGAGAACTATCAGAGAAATGACACTAATCACTTTCGTTCTTTCAGACTCCTTAAAAGAAAAAGGTCCATCTGCACCTTGTCACTTCAGGCTCATTAAAATCGAAGGCGACTAGAGTCATCTTTAGCTTTTTCTCGACTCTTAAAAATTGAAAAAGCAAGTTGTGTCAAAGTGTCATAAAATTTATTTTAATCGGAATAATGTCAGTGTTCCCTCATTGATCTTAGGTTTAGAAAATGGATTCAACCAACCAAGGATTTCCGCTTGGGGGAAATCTAGTCCTTTCTCCTCTTGGGGAGATGTTGGTGCACCTCATATGGCTACATTGTCCCTCCTAGGACTGACAATTGGACTACCAGTATGGCTCTTCTCAGCCTCTGTCGCTCAAAGCACTGTGATTCCTAAGCAATCAAATCAACAACTAGATGATACTAGAGTTACCCCCCAACCTACCGCAATTCCAACAAGCTTACCGAGGACTTGAGCAACAAAGCTTTGTGGGTAATGGGCAACCGTATATTCAAAACGGTCACCATCAATCATATCATAATGGTTATGCACATCAACCTTATCAAAGTTATCAACATTAGATACATTATGCTGGTATGTAAAGACCCACTACTCAGGCGATCCTATCTTATCCTGGGTATACTTCGCCAAACCTGAATCAACAATTGCCCTTCGTAGCAACTTTAGAATTACCAGATCTGAATCGGCTAACAAATGATGCAATTGCTTATGCCCCTTGGTGGTCGGCGATTCCTCATAAACTTCCGTCAGATATTCCTAAATTCAATGGAAATCCAGGTGAAGATCCATTGAATCATGTGATGACCTTTCATCTGTGGTGTTCGTCCAACACTCTCAATGATTATTCAATTAGGCTTCACCTTTTTCAGCGAACGTTAACTGGTCCAGCAGAAAAATGGTACATCGAATTGCCTAGAGCTTCATTTGATAACTTCAACGCCCTTGCCACCACCTTTTTAACCCATTTTCAGTTATCGATAAGGTATGAAATAGGAATGGAGCTTCTTATCAATTTTAAGCAGACGACAACCACTCACATATTTGATCATATTCATGAGTGGCAGCGCTGTCGTCGAATGGTAAAAACATATGTTCCTAACCAGCTCCTAGCTGATTGGTTTATTAAGTCATTGTTACCTTCTATTACAGAAGATGTGGCTAAAGGGGGGGTTGTCACTAGAGAGCAAGTCATCGCTCATGCGCAATATCTAGACTTGATCTATACTCAGTCTGGCACGCTCTATGACAAAATCCCTGATGCTCCTAGACTAGATTTTTTTGTACCTTCTCCTCCTAAATTAAAAAAAGACTCTCATGCCGGCAATGGCATGATAGGCACTACAAGCACGAAAACCGCAAAGGCTACATCTAAGAAAGCCCGCACAGTTTCCGGTCAAAATGCAAATGAAGAACTTCTTACCTCAGAGGTTAATGCCGTGTTGATGGACAAGGGCAAAGAACTGAAGCAACCAGGGGGCAAGAAGAAAGGGAAAAGTAAAAAGAAGAGACAAGACGATGCGTCTCCTGAAAAATCTTCTGCAAACCCTCTTGAGCAAAAGAAACCTCCTTCGGGGTGTTAGATATGCGATGAGGATCATTGGATGAGAGATTGTCCACATAACGCTGAGATTAAGAAGTTCTTCAGAAACTCAAAAACCTCAGCGATATTGACTGATTTGTTTCTGATCCCATAAACCAATCTGGTTGCTAGTGACAATGCTTCCCCATCCCAAGTGCTTATGTTGTCCATTTCGAAACAGCAAAATGATGCTTTGATATCGACAAGGAATAAAGATTAGGGGAATCCACAGATGTCTAACAACAAGGCTACTGATCAACCTAGTAGTTCGACAACAACTTCAACCGAAGTTGTGCCACCCATCATCCCTGAGCTAATGATGAAGCCACCAAAGGGAGTAGTACACAAATCGACATTTAATCTTCATGCCAGAGTAGCACAAAATTATAATATAGTAGAGGACCTAGCCCAATCGCCGTCTGCTATGTCGACACTTGAAGTACTGCAAAATTTCCCCTCCCAAAAGCAGACTCTATTATCAGCAATAGGTGGGATTGACCCAGCAGATTCCAATCTTGTGGCCTTTGATCATAAAGGATATGAACCTCAGTTATCAGCTCAACTCGCTTTCCTCATTCAAGTGAAAGCCCTCAGCAAAACTGTTCATCGAATAATTATTGATGAGGGGGCATCTACCTGCATTATGTTAATGAGTTGCTGGAAAACTTTAGGATCACCACCCTTGTCGCGATCGTCAATGATGTTAAAAGCATTCGATGGATGGACATACACCCCGTACGGGATTTTAAGTAACTTGCAAGTTGAACTGGGGGGCAAAACAGTAGAAATTGATGTTGAAGTTATCGATGGAAACCTCGATTACAACATCCTACTGGGAAGGCCCTGGATTTATGCTATGACTGCTCTTGTGTCGACATACTTTAGAAAGATTGCATTTCCTTTTCAAGGAGGAATTACAATCGTTGACCAACAAACCTTTCTCCCCAATAGTTCAGAAGTTACGAGAAGCATCCCGATGATCCACGAAAGCTCTCAATTTCTTCAAAATATCGGAGTAGGCCTGCTAAAAGACCCTACATTGATGGGTACTTTTGCCCTACCGCCTCCAAACAGTTTGGCAGAAGTGGCCACGGTAGGAACCTGCAATATGGTATCTTCTATCCAGAGGATTTCCGAACATGATGTTAGCATGGATCATCGCCAAGTATTGCCTCCAAGCCCAATAGAAATATTGTAGCAATCAATGTTCTCGGCTTGGGTAGCAAACCCAAATCAACACTCATCGAGTGCTTGGATAGATAGGTCTAAGGAATATGGCACCTCTTCAAATCCTTGGTTGCATGTAGATCCTACAGATGATGGAATCAATCAGTCAATGATGATAGGAGAGGCACCATGGGAAGATTACCACCATCATTGCCATCTTCCAAATTACCAAGAATATTATTCTAGCAACCTTAGCCATCCTTCAGTTTTTGATTTTCTATCAAATACAATAAATACAGTGGGTTATGAGGATAGTTCTTTTTCTGTGTCAACCTCTTTAAAAATGAAACAACTCCCTTTCCAAATCGAGTCTTTGATTACGATCTCGTAAAATATAAGTCGAGTCTTTCAAAGATCTCGAAGGTAAACCTTCATTCCAACCACCTCGTTGAATGCAATGAAGCTTAGGGGGCATGCATCTCGATTTGCGTCACTATGCTGGGGGCATGCAAACTTATAAAAAGCATAGTTTTTCATTTCAATCTTGTGTAAACATGAAACCAAATCTGAGCATATGTTGTCACATGGTTCAAGCTCATTAAAAAATGAACCAGGCCACGAGCAGTTTTACACGAAGTTCAAGCTCGTTAAAAAATAAACCTAGCGATGACCATATGTTCCTCCAGAGTTTAAGCTCATTAAAAAATGAACCCACCTTCGGTAAATAACCATTGCGATCGCATAATTATCAGATTTTGAGCCTTGGTCGTGTTCTCACCATCACCTCCATTCTTTTTAGTCAATCATATGCCTCCATTTGATTGTTTACCCCTTTTGAGGAACAACTGCGACGAGTGATTCTGTTAGCCATCTTCTTTACACTGCCGTGATTGAAAAGTTCCAAGCCTTACCTGGAACCAACTGCTACCCGAAAACATCACTTGTTCCTCAAAGACGAGTCTCCTTTAAGCTCTTTTCATCTGACTTGTAAAATATGAAAATATTGCTGAGCAATTGGCCTCCCCAGCTCGTTAAAGCGATTGAAAGTGCTATCCCTCTACTAGATTTTAATCTTTTTGGACCTGAGGGATCATTACACAAAAAGATCAAGCACTTGTCTTGTTCGGCTCCTTAAAAATATCGAAAAGTCATCCCTTTCGTATTATTTTATACTTTTTCAGACTTTAGGGATTATATGACGAAAAAGGATTATTGGAGTTTCCCTTCCATCTCTTTTCAGACTCTCTAAAATTGAAAAGGACCGAGTTATCTTTGTTGTTAAACTCATTAAAACAATAGCGACAAACTTGTCCATGCAGACAAGAGCGAGTTTCACTGTCGCTAGGCTCGCGTTTAAAGCTAGCGACGGGTTTTGCCCGAAGGGAAAATTATAGAACAAGCATATGTTATCCTCCTCAAGCTTGACAAAAATAAAGAGGTACTCGTCAGTAATGACTGGGGAATAATTGGGAAGAAAACTTGAAGAAACTTTATTGGTAGCAGGTTGCTCTTGAACATGACACTTTCACTCCGTCACCATGATTGAGTCGGGTTGGGTTATTCCGTTCACCGATCAAATTGCCATTGGTCCACCGTACCATCCATTTTTGGGGTTAATGGTACCAATCCATTTCAGTGTTGCTGATATGTTCAAGAGAAGTCACTTAGAGAATTCACCAACCTAGCTTGTGTCTCATCCGCAACAATACCTTCACGCTTCATTCTTTCATGACCGTCACCCTGAACCATGCATCATCAGTTCGTTTTCACCTCCAACAAAATCATTTGCTCCGTTTCGTGTCGTAGATGTGGGATTCATTAAGGCCCTCCTACGACGGGTCACTTCTTGTCGACATCAGCTCATTATCTAAGAAGTCGACTTAGGAAGAACCCTTTCAGTACTTTGAAGATTGCATGCCTCAATGGCAAGTTTCTCACTTTCGGCGACAGGTTTACATCAATGGCCTTCGACCGAAAGATTTTGCGTGGTGTTCGACATCGACTCATATATTCACACCACGTGAATTGTAGTGCAGTAGCTTGAGGGTCATTTTCATTATTGGTGATTCCTCTCACCCCTATTGACATCTCACATCATTGGCTGGTAATCAGGCGATGTCTGTCCATGTTCGATGTTAAAACATCTTTTCACATGGACTGACTTGTACTTTAGGCGAAGATTGAAATGAGTTTTGAAGACCCCGGATCTACTTTCATCCATCCAGGCTGCGATATATTCAGGAAAATAAAGACATCAAATGTACATCATTGCTGCACAGATAATCATCCAAGCCAAAGGATGATGGCTCTACCAGAATCATTAGTCTGCCACATAGACGGTTGTCTATCCTATGTACATGAAAATGAATTTATAAATATGAGCATGGGAATGCTCGCCTAAGCTAGATCATGAAAATATTATGAAGATAATGTATTGTATTGTATCTTATTACATGTCACCTTCCAATTCAAAAAACTTCGGATCCTCATGATAAAGCATTTCACCCGACATCAAAAGATTTACGACCTCATGCTTTAGGGGGAAACTATTATAGACATATTCGGGCACTGCAACCCCAATCTTATATGTCCATAAAACCAAGGGCTTCTAAGTCCCTAAAAGTGTTTTCATACCCTAAAGAAGCAAGGTCAGCTGATTACATCATCTCCCAGAAGTTCTCCATGAAAAACTACTCAGAACTGGTCAAAAATGGACCATCTCACCTACTCCATGGTCAAAGTGCGATGCATCCCACCGAATGCAGACAGGGGGTGCGATGCATACTAAAAAGCCCTTCTATTGGGTGCGATGGGTGAGAGTAGACAAATGGTAGAGACAGTTTGCAAGGTGGATGATCATGGAATCTTCCAGAAACTTCTCCTATGACACTTGCCTCTCTGAATTCACCC
>APFE031630937.1:60096-70538 GCA_000404065.3 Pinus taeda
CATCGAGGAAATATTGCAACAAGTTGATTTGTTGCCTCATGCTAGATATGCGGAAGAACTTGAGCAAGCCACAGTTTCGCAATGATCATGTAAGGCAACCATGTTCTCTTCTTCATGCTCGCATTCACACCATGTAATGACCATTTTGCTCCGATGAATCTCTGAAAAATAAACAAGAGAAGAATTAGGATCCTGATTTGGCAAAAAACAGGCAAAATTTCCATGAAAAATTAGTGCAAGAACTTTCCTCCTTGCGCCCATCGCACCCTAGCTGTGTACTGGGTGGGATGCACACTGACTGGCCAATGGCCAACCTAGTATGAATTGCACTTTTCAATGTATACTAGGTGCGATGGGGTCAGAATGAATTGTTCAAACCCCAGAGGCTGAGAAAAGCAAGAAAACATGCTTATAATTCAGAAAGGAAAGAATGCAATTGGAGAGCTCAGGATTAGCTCCTTCATAGTCCAGACGATGTCAAAAATCGTCCACAGAATCCCCCGGAATCAGCTGATGAAAATCAAGGGGGAAAAGCACCTCTAAAGCTCCAACAATCCCAAATTCAAATGAAATGATAAAATGAGGGGTAAAAACCACTTTTAAGTTACTTTTCACGTAATTCAAGTAAAGTATTAGTCTTTAAACTCATTTTTCAAGCATGTATTCTCATTTCTAATAAGTTTGATGGAGCAATTGAACAGGTAGTGCGACCGTCAAGAGAACATAGTGTTAACGTGAATCAAACATCTCTGACAATTATCATGATCAGTTTTATGCGAAGTTCAAGCTCGTTAAAAAATAAACCTAGCAATGAGCATATGTTCCACCAGAGTTCAAGCTCCTTAAAAAATGAACCCACCTTCGGTAAATAACCATTGCATCAGGTTTTGAACCTTGGTCGTGTTCTTACCATCACCTCCACTCTTTTTTAGCCAATCATACGCCTCCATTTGATAATTTACCCCTTTTTGAGGAACAACTGTGACAAGTGATTCTATTAGCCACCTTCTTTACACTGCCATGATTGAAAAGTTCCAAACCTTACCTGCAACAAGCTGCTATCCAAAAACATCACTCGTTCCTCAAAAAACGAGTCTCCTTTAAGCTCTTTTCATCTGACTCGTAAAATATGAAAAGATTGCCAAGAAATTGGCCTCTCCAGCTCGTTAAAATGATTGGAAGTGCCATCCCTCCTCTAGATTTTAATCTTTTTGGACCTGAGGGATCATTGCACAAAAAGATCGAGCGCTTGTCTTGTTCGGCTCGTTAAAGCTATCGAAAAGTCATCCCTTTCATATTATTTTATGCTTTTTCAAACTTTAGGGATTATATGACGAAAAAGGATTACTGGAGTTTCCTTTTCGTCTCTTTTCAGACCCTCTAAAATTGAAAAGGACCGAGTTATCTTTGTCGTTAAACTCGTTAAAGCAATAGCGACAAACTTGTCCATGTAGACAAGAGCAAGTTTCACTATCGCTAGGCTCGTTAAAACATAGCGACGGGTTTGCCCGAAGGGCAAATTATAGAACAAACATATGTTATCCTCCTCAAGCTTGACAAAAATAAAGAGGTACTGGTCAGAAATGACTGGGGAAAAATTGGGAACAAAACTTGAAGAAACCTTATTGGTAGCAGGTCACTCTTGAACATGACACTTTCACTCCATCAGCATGATTGAGTTGGGTTGGGTTATTCCGTTCATCGTTCATATCACCATTGGTCCACCGTACCATCCATTTTGGGGTTAATGCTACCAATCCATTTCAGTGTTGCTAATATGTTCAAGAGAATTCACCAACCCAGCTTGTGTCTCATCTGCTGCAATACCTTCACGCTTCATTCTTTCATGACTGCCACCCTGAACCTTGTATCATCAGATTGTTTTCACCTCCACAAAATCATTGCTCCATCCCGTGTCGTAGATGTGGGATTCATTAATGCCCTCCTACGATGGGTCACTTCTTGTCAACATCAGCTCATTATCCAAGAAGTCTACCTAGGAACAACCCTTTCAGTACTTTGAAGCTTGCATGCCTCAATGGCAAGTTTCTCACTTCCGGTGACAGGTTTACATTAATGGCCTTCGACCAAAAGATTTTGCGTGGTGTTCGACATCGACTCATGTATTCACACCACCTGAATTCTACTGCAGTACCTTGAGGGTCATTATCATTATCAATGATTCCTCTCGCCCCTGTTAATAGCTTACATCATTGACTGGTAATCAGGCGATGTCTTTCCATGTTCGACGCTAGAACATCTTTTCACATGGATCAACTTGTACTCGGGCGAAGATTGAACGAGTTTTGAAGACCCCGGATCTAGTTTCATCCATCCGGGCTATGATATATTCAGGAAAATAAAAACATCAAATGTACATCATTGTTGCACAGATAATCATCCAAGCCAAAGGATGATGGCTCTACCAAAATCATCAGTCTACCACACAGATGGTTATTTGTCCTATGTACATGAAAATGAATTTATAAAGCTGAGCATGGGAATGTCCACCTCAGCTAGATCATGAAAACATTATGAAGATAATGTATTCTATTGTATCTTATTACAAGTCACTTTCCAGTTCGAAAAACCTTGGATCCTCATGATAAAGCATTTCACCCGACATCAAAAGATTTACGACCTCATGCTTTAGGGGGCAACTGTTATAGACATATTTGGGCACTGTAACCCCAATCTTATATGTCCATAAACCGGGCTTCTAAGTCCCTTAAGTGTTGTTTCATACCTTAGGATAAGGTCAGCTAATTACATCATCTCCCAGAGTTCCCATGAAAACTGCTCAGAACTAGTCAAACTGGCCTCTCCCCCTGCTCCATGGTTCAAAGTCGATGCATCCCCCTTAGCACATGGGGTGCGATGCATTACTGAAAATCCCTTCTATGGGGTGTGATGGGCGAGAGTAGACAAATGCGAGACAGTTTGCACGTGGATGATCATGGAATCTTCCAGAAACTTCTCCTTGACACTTCTTCTGAATTGCTAGGGATGAGTAAGAGATCATTGAAATCTCCAATGGAATTGAGGAACTATCAGGAGAGGACACTAATCAAATCCCAGAAGCTAGCTCACCCACCTCCAAACATAATTATATGGTCCCTCATCCTTAGAGATTCTAGAGCTAGAATTTTGCATCTTGTAGGAAGTGTTGTTGGTTTTTCTGTGCACATGTTTGGGTGATCTAAGCTTTCATGAGTGAAGAGGGCTTCATGTTGGAGGATATCTGGGTCAAAGCAATGGGTGTAATTCCTTCTTCTTCTCTCTATTCTATCATAAGCTATTTGAGTTTTCCTCCATATGTTTGTGTATCTCTGAATCTTGTCTTGATATATGCATTTGTATGGTTAATATATATATGATCCTATATTGTTTATGGTTATAGATCTCTATGCTTTTATGGTATCATGCTACTTTGACTCCACAAGTGTTCTTTGAAGCAGGACAAGTGAGGAAAGAGTGGTGAATTTATGTCAAAGGGGAAAGGAAACAAGCAAGGATCCAAGCGAAAGACCGAGGTTGGTACTCTCTGCTTCTTTCTCATATATCTCTCATAAAGGAAAACACAAGTAATTTTAGTTTGTTTGTTTCTAAGATAGCTACCCGTCTTAGTGGGACTAGCAGCTCTGAATGGACACTAGTTTTCCTGATAACAGGAGGGGCAATTCTGCAGCACTTCAAGTGTCGACATAGCGGATGGTGATTGAGCCAGATCCTCTACTATACTATAATTATGTGTTGCTCGAGCACGAGGATTAAATGTCGATTTATGTAATACTCCCTTTGGTGGCTTTATAGTTAATTCAGGAATGATGGGTGGCACAACTTCTGACGAAGCTGTTGTCAAACTACTGGTTTGATTTACAGCCTTGTTGCTCGACATCTGTGGATTCCCATAATCTTTATTCCTTGTAAATATCAAAGCATCATTTTGTTGTTTCGAGATGGATAACATAAGCACTTGAGATTTGGAAGCATAATCGGTAGCAACCATGTTAGTTTATGGGTTTAGAAACAGATCAGTCAACACCACTGAGGTAGTTGAAGTCTTTAAAAATTTCACAACCTCAGCTCGATGTGGACAATCTCTCATGAAATGATCGTCGTTACATATTAAAGTTGGATAACGAGGTTTCTGTTTCCCAGCAGGGTTTCCAGAAGATTTCTCAGGAGTCGAATATTCCTATTTCTTCTTTTTGTTTTTCCCTTTCTTCTTGTCCCCTGGTTGCTTCTGTTCTTTGCCTTTGTCATATAACAAGGCATTAATCTCCGAGGCAGGAAGTTTGTCATTTGATTTTTTGCTAGAAACCGCAAGGGCTTTACCAATTTGAGCCTTTGCGGTCTGCGTACTTGAGGTACCAATCATGCCATCATCAACATGAGAGTCCCTATTTGATTTAGGAGGGGGAGGAATAGAAAATTCCAGTCTAGGAGCGTCAGGAATTTTGTCATAGAGCATGCCAGACTGAGTATAAATCAAGTCTAAATATACATGAGCAATAACTTGCTCTTCCGTGACAACTCCTCCTTTCGCCACATCTTCTGTAATAGAAGGTAATAATGACTTAATAAACCACTTAGCTAGAAGCTGATTAGGAACATAGGTCTTTACCATTCAACGACGACGTCACCACTCATGAATATGATTAGATATGTGAGTGGCCATTGTCTGCTTAAAGTTGGTAAGGAGTTCTATTCCCATCTCGTACCGTATGGGTAACTGAAAGTGGGTTAAAAAGGTAGTGGCAAGGGCAGTGAAGTTATTAAATGATGCTCTAAGAAATTCAATGTACCATTTCACTGCTGGACCAGTTAGCATTCGCTGAAAAATGTGAAGCCTAATCTAATCATCATTGAGGGTGTTGGATGAACACCACAAATGAAAGGTCATTACGTGATTCGATGGATCTTCACCCGAATTTCCATTGAATTTAGGAATATCTTATAGAAGCTTATGAGGAATCATCGACCACCAAGGTGCATAGGCAATTGGGTCATTGGTTAACCAGTTCAAATCTGGTAATTCCAGAGTTGCTATGAAGGGCAACTATTGATTCAGGTTTGGCGAAGTGTACCTAGGATAAGATGGGATCGCCTGAGTAGTGGGTCTTTGCATACCAGCATAATGTATCTCATGCTGGTAACTTTGATAAGGTTGATGTGTATAACCATTATAGTATGGCTGTTGATAACCACTTTGAAAATGTGGTTGTCCATTACCTAAAGTGCCTTGTTGCTCAGGTCCTTGGTAAACTTGCTGGAATTGGGGTTGTTGATATTGTACCAGCCATGGTTTTTGAACCATTTGTTGGTTTCCAATACTGGATGATTGACCAAGATGTGTATTCATAACACCTGTTTGATCCTGAGTCATTCCGGTTGAGGAAGCACTAATTTGAGATTGTGACGGAGCTGTAGAGACAAGAGGTTGTTGTACTGCAACTTGAGAAATTTGAGGTTGACATACAACAGATTGTGCTTGTATTTGCGACACAGTCACAATAGCAGGCGTAGTGGTAATATTCGACACAGGTTGAGTTGGTTGCATTGCATATACAACCCTTGGTTTTTGAGGCAGTATTTGTATCCAACCACCGGATGTAATTCCAGTTTGACCTGAATTTTGTTGTGAGCTCTCATATGATTGTTCTCCAGGAGGGAACAATGAAAAAGCATACTGCCCCCCGTATGGAAGCAATCCAGTGCTCAAAGAATAGATGGGTTTTTGAAGACTGGGTTGCCCAAATTGAAACTGGTATACAGGATCAATTTGTTGAGCTTCAACATAAGAAATGCCAAATAGGGTCCCGAAAGAACTAATGGGAACAGACCATGTCGTCGAAACAGTCCATAGGTGGACTCCATCTAGTGATTGATAACTAGTTGGGATGGATGGTGTACCGACAAACATCGTAGGAGTGGTAGCTGGAGGTTCTGCTACAGTTGTATCGAATGACACAGTCCTAGATGTTGATGGTTGTTCAAACATATTTAGTCTATCCAAAATATTTCCTAGCGATTCGACAGGAACTTGCGATGAAGGATGATTGAAAGAACTAACTTTAGGAATAGAAGGGTATAAGTGGATCATAGTTCCAAAATGCAATGGAGTACTGATGGAAGATCCTCTACAACATCCTCTATAGCAATCAGTCTAGGTGGAAGAGGTAGACCTTCAGGTCCGTAAAATATTTCTGGGGCCGAAGAAGGTATAGTTTCTATAACGACAGATACAGGAGGGGTAACACCTTCTGAATTCTGGAACTCAACTCCCAGATGTTCAGGTAAGTGAACTTCAGTTTTTGGACCAGCTCTAGATGGAGCTGTTTCAGGTATTGAGGTGTCTACCATTACACTAGGATCAGTTCTAATGTCCTCTTGTAACTACAAAACTACTTCTGTAAAGGCAGATGTACTGGAAATAATTGGAGTAACTGGAGTCTCTGATGATGTTGAAGCACAAGTTTCAAATAAACCTGGAGATTTCGACCCAGTTAAACGAGACAGATTCGCCCGGAATGGTTTCACTTCTGGAGTCAACGACAGTTGACTCGTTAGTCTCCGCAAACGACGGGGTTTTGATTGACTTTCTTCCACGATTGCAAATTACTTGATCAACTCAAAATTAAAAGGGGAAAATGTTATTCCGATTTAAATTAATTTTATGACACTTCGACACAACTTGCTTTTTCAATTTTTAAGAGTCGAGAAAAAGCTAAAGGTGACTCTAGTCACCTATTATTTTTAATGCACCTAAAGTGACAAGTGCTCAGATGGACCTTTTCTTTTAAGGAGTCAAAAAGGGACAAAAGTGACTTCTCTGGAAATCTAGACAGAGGGATTGCCAAACCAATCGCAAAACTGCAATATACACCTCGGTGGTAAATTAAAGAGAAATTACCGAGGACTTTACGTATGGCAGTCAATCTTCCCGAATGTTGTTTTCAATGCATTGCAATCGATAGGGCAGCAGACACGGCTTCCTAAGGATAAAGGATATTAGCCTATTGTGGTCTTCCAATATATACTCGACGGTACGTGGGAGCACAAGTCCGGATTGGCACTTGTCGTATCAAAGAGGAGGAATCACCCAACCTACGATGAAAATGATAGTTACCAGGCTTTACAACGCCAGAATACGTCTCTAGCCTACACTTCTAAATGTTTTGCATTAGGTTCCAAATCATTTTTATGTTCATTGAGGTTTATTTTATATTTGATCTTTCTTAAGAAGTTTGCCTTTCAAGGTTCACTGCGTGATGTAGATGTACAATTCCTAAATATGCAATCTAAAATGATAAACAGTCGTTTATTTTCTTTTAATAATGAAAATCCTAGCTACTAAGGAAAGAAGAGTACGATTCTTTCAACAGAGAGCAGAGAGCACACACTAAATGCACTTTCCTAAATCAATTTCCGCATGTAGTCTAAATTCAAATGCACATGCATGTATTTGTTTTCCGTTTCCTTAATGTGAAAATGCCAAAAAGAAAACCAAGTACAGATCTGAACTACTTTTCTTCAAAGCGATACTTCAGCAATTTCTTTTCAAAAGACGAAAGGAAGACTAAGACGACACTTTCAATTTCGAATGGGAAACTACTTTCGACACTTCAAATACTGACAATTCAAATCAAATACAATGGAAAAAGTACAATCAACTATCTAGAAGAGGAAGACTTTACGACACTCTTCTTTTCGACTCACAATGACAGTTGCGACACTTTTGAATCAAAAGACGACAATTCGATTAAGCTACTAATTGCAAAGGAGGACTGTAAATGATGAAAAATACATAAAAAAACATTCACAATTCCTTATCAATGGAGGCTGAATAATGTAAAGGAATAAGGTTTCAACAATGATATACTGATCATAGGCTGCAAAACTACTAAACAGAGATGAAAACAATGAAGAAAAAACCAATTTCTGGAGAGAGAAACAGTCTCATTCAATCATCACACCTGTCCTTAAGGGAAACAGGGATGCATCTCACCTGCAACACACAGGAGGTGCGATGCATCCAGACTGCCACTGAGAGAGAGTGCAATGGTCCAAGGATGAGACTGAGCTTGGTTTTCACTCACAATTTGCAGTGAAGTTCAGTGATTTAGGTCGAGCTTATGATGGACAGTAAACACAAAGTATAGGGGTATGATCTTATGAGGTTATTGCACTACCACCAGGCACTTAGGATGTTTGCAAGTCAAATGTTCAGTTCATAAACCAACCCGGAGATTGACTGAAGCAGCAATGATCTACTTTGCAGTTACATAGCAAAAGCAGTTCGAAGGCTAGCTGGCTTAACTTTAGGCTCCGTCTGTAGTTTATAAAGCAAACAACAGTAACAAACAAACAAACTATTCGCTTCCCAGTGGAGTCGCCATTTTGTTTCCAAGAAAACTAGTGTCACTATTTGATCTGCTAGTCCCACTAAGGCGGGTAGCTATCTTAGAAACAAACAATTCAAAGCAGCTTGTGTTTTCCTTTATGGATGATAGATAAGAGAGAAGCAGAGAGCACCAACCTCAGTCTTTTACTTGGCTCCTTGCTTGTTTTCTCTCTCCTTTGATAGAATTCACCACTCCTTTCTCACTTGTCCTGCTTTAAAGAACACCTATAGAGGCAAAACAGTAGAATACCATCAAAGCATAGAGATCTATAATATCATAAACAATGTAGAATCAGATGTACATTAACCATACAATTGCATTCACAAATACAAGATTCACAAGTACACAAATATATGGAGGAAAACTCAAATAGCTTTATTGATAGTAGAAGTAGAAGAGAGGATTCAACCAAGCTGTCTGATCCAGCATCATCCTCCCAGCATGAAAGCCCACTTCACCTCATGAAAAGCAAGATCACCCAACCATACAATGTCTCAAAGAGAAACCAACAGCACTTCCATACAAATTACAGAATTCCAGCCTCAATCTCTGGGGTGAGGGATCCATTTATATATATTTGCAGAGGGGTGACTCAGCTTCTGGGTTTTTTATTAGTGCCATTTCACTGATAGTTCTTGATTCCACTTGGAGATTTCATGATCTCTTACTCATTCTTGGGCGAATTCAGAGAGGCAAGTGTCATATGAGCAGTTTCTAGAAGATTCTCTGAGTTTCCACCTAGCAAACTATCTCTGCCATTTGTCTGCTCTCGCTCATTGCACCCTACAGAAGGGCTTTTCAGTATGCATCGCACCTCTTGTGTGTAACAGGTGAGATGCATCACACCCTTAGCACTGAGTAGTCTGTATGGTCTAGTTTTCACCAGTTCTGAGTAGTTTTTCAAGGAGAACTTCTGGGAAATGATGTAATCAGTTGACCTTAATCCTTTAGGGTTTGAAACAACACTTTTAGGGGTTTGAGAGCCCTTAGTTTATCGACATATGTGATTAGGGTTGCAGTGCCCAAATATGTCTATAACAGTAACTCGACAAAAAGAAAGACTTGAACTCAAGACCTCTATTCTCATAAAGTAACTTTGGACCAAGTAAGCTAGTTTAAAAGGTTAGTAATTTTTTGGAAAGAGGAAGGTTTTTTTTTTTTTTAAGTCATTGAAGCTTTGGGGTGTGTGTAGGAATTTACAGGGTAAGTTCCTCAGACAGAACACCAAAAGGACACCGCTCACAAATAGATCACAGATCAATACACCAATATTTTTTTGACATGGTTAAAACCCTCAGAGAGGGAAACAGTCCACGGGCTGCGCCAACGTGGCTACTACAGGCAATTTATTAATAAAAGAATGAAAATTTACATAAGCTTCTCTCATGCACGGTTAACCTACAAATGACCCTCCATGCGCTTTAATAGAATTCATGGACCAATCGGGTGTTAAGCCACGGATCAAGTGTCGGTAATACCGAGGAGAGAATGAACCGTCGGATCACTACATATCGTGACCGTCGGATTGTAAGTTACAAAATGTACAACGGTAAAGAAACACACTTTACCTAACTCTATACCTAACTCTCTACTAGACCAAGTTGAACTTAACTATTTCCTATGTGTCGGAATATCCTAACATCCCCCCTTAAGAACAACTTGGGATAGGATTGAAGGATTTACAAATATGACACAATAGGAGGAGGAAGGAGGCACTAGAGCCTATCCCCCCTTAGTGACAACTTCCTGAACTCCAAGCATATATCGAAGTTTAGTGAACTTCGCCTCTGTGAGAGCCTTTGTGAAGATGTCTGCAACCTGATCATCTGTTGAACAATATTGCACTTCAAGAACATGGTCATGAATGAGCTTTCTGATGGAGTGCATGTGTAGTTCAATGTGTTTGCTGCGCTGATGCTGAACTGGATCTTTGCAAAGCTAAATGGCACTTTCATTATCACACTAAAGTGTAGTCGGATGCTGCTGCTCAAAGCCAAATTCTGATAGGATCTGACGAAGCCACAAGGCTTCCTT
>APFE031630941.1:44949-59678 GCA_000404065.3 Pinus taeda
GCGAACATCATGTTGGATATTATCCTTTAATGTCCCTATGAACACATCAATCCTATGCTCCTCTGGAATATTTTTTACCCTTATGTTCAATTTTTGGAACTCCTCAATATGTTCCATTATTGAACCCTTTTGTTTGAGACTTATCAATTGGCTAAAAAAAGTGTTGCTTTTTGTATCCTCATAATGTGATGTCAATTCTTGCGTAAAAGTTGCCCAAGTGATAATTTGTTTACGAGACCAAAGCCATTGATACCATACAAACTGATTTGGTTCCAAATATAAGGTTGCAATACGTACCTTTCGTGTGTTTTGCACATTATTGAGATAAAAAAATTGCTCCATCTGTAATATCCATGTTGCGGGAACCTTGCCATCAAACTTCCTCATATCTATTTTTGGAATATGGTGGGTCTTTGATCCAACATTAGAGTCTATGGAATCATTACTAACATTTTTTTTTTCTCATCATGAGTTTTCTTTACTACCCTTTCACCATTAGTGACCATTTCTTGTAGCAACTTATTCATATTTATCTTTAATTCTTCCATCTTATCATCCATGCCATCTATTTTAGTCTCCATGCCATTCATCTTAGCTTCCATGCCATCAATCTTAGCTTCTACATCTTTCATCTTAGATTCTGTTACTTTTTGTGCAAGTGACACTTGTTGCACTTGGTCTTGTAATTTTGATATATCATGTTGCATTTCTTCCTCTTCTTCATGAGTCATGCCAAAGCTTTCAGGTTGCTTACTAGGTGTTTTCATTTTCTTTCCTTGGGGCATCAGTTGCCGATAATAATGCTTTACTATGCCCTTTGAATTCCTTCAAACTAATTTTCAAACCAAGCTTAAGCAAAAATTTAAAAAAAATACACACCTTTTTTTCACTTTGTAGGAGCTTGATATTGAATCTGATGTATCTCTGTAATTTCAGATCATCCAGTTTTGAAATTGCGACCTGTAGTAGCCCTCTGTGTTCTCTTTCCAATGCCCCCAGTATGATCCAAATTGGATTCTCCAAGAAAGAGTTATGCACAATCTCTCAAGATGACCTGATTATAGACATTTCCAGATGAGTGAGCTTGTATGAAGTGCCACATGTCACTGTTTCAACCTATGGCACTAAAAAATATATACAAAAATCTGCAGTCCGTCCTATTTCTATACCTTCTTACAGAATTTCAATCTTATGCTCAGAGAGAAAGTTATGATGATTTTCCCCAGGTCACCTGTTTGGAATGTAATTCAGGAGTCTGCAAAAAGACCAACTTCCTCAGATCATATCTCCGCAAATATATTGTGAAAAGCTCTGAAATTCAGACCCGAGGTTTAGTGCAATTTCGTCTCAAATGGGTTTTTTTCGCTTTTGAAATGTTGCGGAAATAAAGTTATAGAGAAAATGCCACGATGACCTATTTGGAGCAGCGAAACCCTATAATCCAAGGCTCTGATACCAAATGTTATGAAACCAGCTTACAAAAAGATAGAAAAGAGAGATCAACACCTTAGAATTCAGCCTCTTCGAGGGGGCAACCTCCTTTACATTACGAACAATTCTTGGATGATTCAAATGACAAAACCTCATTTCTATATATAGGAGTCTATGGAGTCACAATGTAACCCAGCCAACCTAACAATAATAATATAAATCCACAAAAATAATAATAGAGGGATTCTATGGGGCACAGTAATAAAAATAAGGGGACAATAGGGGCTCAAAAATATTAAAAAGGAATACAAATACAATAGTAATGGGGTAATCACTACTATTATAGGGACCTAACATGATATTTGTGATAGAAGCTTATCATTTTCTTGGATTTGAAAGCAGCATCATTATCAGTTATGATCTTTTCAGGACAGCCAAAACGAGATAGTATGTTTGTTTCTAAGAATCCTATAATCACTGTATCATTGGCTTGTCTGGAAGGGATGGCTTCTATCCACTTGGTCAAATAATCTGTGGCAGTAAGCATCCATTTATGTTGGCCAGAAAAGGGAGGATGAATTTCCCCAATGAAGTCCAAACCCCATTGTTGGAAGAGCCTTTCAGTGGAAATTGGTTTAAGGGGTAGAGGTAAAAGTTTCCTCTTGCCTTCAAAAATTTGACATTTATGGCAAGCGGTGACAAATTTCTTTACATCGGCAAACACAGTGGGCCAATAAAATGCAGCCCTTAGGATTTTATCTGCAATTGATTTCCAGTAAAGATGTCCACCACAGTCCCCTACATGAAATTCTTTAAGAACTTTATCAGCTTCATCTTTTATTAGACAATTCAATAGAATACCTTCATGATTTTTCCAAAAAAGAGCATTATCTAACATACAAAATTTTGGAGCTTTCATCTTTAAAAACATTTTCTTTGTTCTGGATAACCCTGGAGGAGCTTGCAGGTTTAATAAGACATGGGTTATATCACCATACCAAGGTGATTCTAAGAAGGCCTGGCTGATTTGTGGAATCGCCATCTCTTGTTCGTTATCTAGTTCATTGATATCCAGGGCTTGAAAGTTAGTTTCAGTCATGAGTTTAGCCAATCCTTGTCCTTTTACAAGCTTTGTAGGTTTTATTTCAATATCATACTCCAAAAAATTAGCTATCCATTTACCTCGCTTGCCTTCAATTCCATCCTGAGTTAGGATGTCTTTGACCACAGCACTTGGTACATAAGCTATTACATGGGAGTACAATATATAGACTCTGAAGTCTTTAATAGTTTTCACAAGTGCATAAGCATGTTTTTCCATGATTTGGTATTTTAGTGGTGCATCTCTAAGTGCTTTACTAAAAAAGGCTATGGGTTTTTCAATTCCTTGATCATCTTTCTGAAGTAAAACAACAACAATGGTATGTTTTGATGCAAATGAAAATATTATGAAATCTTTGTCAAACCTTGGAATTGTAAGGACCGGTGTTTTGGTCAAAGCCATTTTAATTTATTCAAATGCTTGTTTGGCTTCTAATGTGCATTTAACCTTGGAATCCTTTTTTAACATATTGTTCAACAATCTGATTAATTCGACCAAATTAGGCATGAATCTTCTTAAAAAGTTAATCTTTCCTAGGAAAGCTTGAAGCTCTTTGACATTTCTGGGGTGGGGTATTTGTAAAATGGCTTCTATTCTATCAGGATCAATTATGATGCCTTCTTCAGAGATGATATGGCATAACAATTTGCCTTCCTCTAGACCAAACAATGACTTCTTAGGATTTAATGAAATACCATACTTTCTGCATTTTAAAAACACTTGGCTCAAATGATCTAAATGTTGTTGATCTAATTTAGAAAACACAGTAAGGTCATCTAGATATATAACTAGAAAATCATGAATCTATTTTGCAAAAGCTATGTCCATTGCTCGTTGAAAGGTTGACCCTGCATTCTTAAGTCCAAATGGCATTTTAACATATTTGAAAGTTCCCCATGGTGTTGTAAAAGCAGTTTTTTCCTGGTCATCAGGATGGACCAGAATCTAGTTAAAGCCTGAGAATCCATCCAAAAGTGAAATTCTGGAAGAACCTACTACCCTTTGTAAAATGTGGTCCATTTTAGGTAACGGGTAATTATCTTTTAAAGAAACCTTATTTACATTCCTTAAATCAACACATAATCTGATTTCTCCTATTTTCTTCCTACTAGGTACTAAATTAGACACCCACTCTGAAAACCTGATTGGAGCAATTATTCCTGCTTCATACATCTGCTTGATTTCTTTTTCAATTAAAGGGAGTAGTACAGGGTTAATTCTTCTAAGCTTTTGTTTGAATGGTTTTTTATTTTCCTTGAGGGGTATGTATGTTGAATTACAGAAGTATCATAAGATTTCAGATCTTCATAGCTCCAGGCAAAAACATCTTGGAATTCTTTGATTAGTTCAACATATTTGAGCTTTTGATCACGTGGCAAACTTTTGGACAATTTGATCATTTTCAGATTTTCTTCAGTTCCTATGTTATAGTCTTCAATGTCTGCTTTTAGAGGTTTCATATTGGGTTTCTTTGGGATATCATTAAAATCAAAGAAATCTTCCAAAGGAGTTAATCCTTGGGGCAAATGATTGTCTTTCAAATCAATAACTTCAGATTCTCCTTCAATAATCTCATGGATGTCTATTTCTTTGAGATCTTGCATCTCTTTATTGGTAAACTTTGTTGGGTGAAGCATTTGAGTTGCAATTTCTGCTGAAATGTCTATTTCTATCTTATTTGTTTGATTAAAATCTTTGACAGTGTCCATGTCTATATTAGTGCCATAAAACTTTTCCTCTGGGGTCAAGAAATTGTTAATTTGAGTATCATTGTTAAACACTTGCCAGTTTTTTACATTGTCAGATATGGTTGGCCTGTGTCTGATCTCAACTGTGAACTTATGATTGGGTTCAAAAGGTAATTTACAAGTGTTGCTAAACGTTGTTAATCTGTGAGCATGCAAATTATGTTTCCTTGGAATTTCAGCTAGCTGTGTTTCAATAAACATATTAAGGATCTCAATTGCTATTCCTCTGTAAGACCTTAATCTGGGATCATTTGTGAGGAAGTTTCCTTTTATTTGTTGAATGACTAAATCATAATCTCCCAAAACTGATACCCTAATTGCCCCAAAACTTTTGACCAATTTAAGTCCTAACAATAGGGCTTCATATTCAGCGATATTATTGGTGCATTTAAAGTTTAACCTGTAAGCATGACCTTCAGCATGATCATTTTCAAGATTGTGCACCCAAATTCCTACTCCTGCTCCTAATTTGTTAACTGAACCATCAAATTATAAGTACCAAAGAATATCATGCTCATAGTTAGTATCAGGAGTCTCAGTAATCTGCTTGCTAGGAGGATATGGTTCTTTAGTTTCATCTGGTTTCTCTTGAGTGTCTTGTGCATTATTGTTCTCAACAATTTCTTGAATTTGAACATTGGGCCTTTTGTTTATAATTTCTTCTTGTTCCAATGCTAAAACTTTTATCTCAGTTGGGGGATCAATTTCAGCATTGTAAAGAATAAAGGAGTCCATGTCAGAGGGCATGGAGTAGATAGGAAAATTTTGGGGTTTCTCCTGGCTACTTACCACATATTTCATTAAAGTCTCTCTGTGTAATATCTTCGGTTGACCAAACACTGAAAGAGTAGCATAGGACATGTCCAACTATAAATATCCTTGAAGCTTTGCACCCCAAAAACTAGACAACAACATGCCATATTTTGGTGGAATATCAGCTACCACTATGTCCATTCAAATGGTTTTGGCAGGGTATTGAACTAGTGATACACATAAATCCTTAATTAATCCTAGACATCTAACCTAGTTTGAATCAAAAGAGAATAAGTCTTTGTATGGTCTGGTAATATCTACGTCCAATTTCTCCATAACAGATTTAGGCATTAAGTTGTGAGAAGCACCAGAATCAAACATGGCATTATGAAGTATTTTATCATGTATGTTCGGACTTACATAGAAAGGAGGAACGCCTCCATCTATTGATTTTCTATTTACCTCAGGTCTAAAAATTAATTCAGGTTGGTCATCAAAAACATTTACTGAATCTTTGTTCACAGAAATTTGGAGTGATCTGTTAATTTGACCTCTGTAGACATCATGTTTAGCCAATTCTGACAATGGAATAGCTATTTTTAATTTTCCTATCTTAGTCTCAAGATTGAAAGGTTTTTCAGTTTGGGTTTTGGTATTTTGGACAGTGGGATTGTCTTTTTCAGTTGTCTTTTCTGTGTTTTTCTCTTTTTCAATAGTGGTGTTATGGGCTGAAGTAGTTGCCAAATCAACTTCTAGAGGTTCTTCTACATTTCCTTTGGAAGGAATGGAAGTGGAAGGTTGTTTTTTAGGTTGTTGATTATATGATACATCCTCAACTATTGGATTATCTCGGTTAGAACCTGTTATAGGAAAGACTTGTGCCGGAGGGTTTTTGGTCTTAGCTTTCTTGGGTTGCTTGACATAATTTTGTTTTTGGTTTCAGAGACATCTATTCTTTTTCTCCTCAGATTGTATTTCTTGTGGACTTCATAAATGGCTGTGTCATATCCTTCCCTGAAATCGAATGATTCACCTGACTGAGTTTGGAATTGTACAAGAGTGTGAGCTTCTTTTTCCTCTTGGGTCAAAAAAACTTGTTGTTCGTTGTTGAGGCCCATTAAGTTAATTTGAGTGTCTTCTGGTGGTTCCTCAAAGGTTGAGGTTTCAGCATAATTTTCCTGGAATGGAGGCCTAATGTTTTGGTCAGGCCCAACCTTTCCAGTATTAGGGTTTTGATTTTTTCTGAAATTTGGATTTCTCCCAGTATTGCTTAGTTGACCATCCCAAGCAGATTTTCTCTCAATTGTCTCTACTCTTTCACCAAGTCTATCCATTCCTTTAATAATAGTATCTAATTTATGTTCCAAGGTAGAAGGTTCTTCTTTAAAAGGTATCCTTCTTTCAGCTCTGGGTCTAGCTCGTTTAGAAATCAGATTGGCCTCAACACTGACAGCTATACTCTGCATCTCTTCTAGGTCTCTAAGAGCTCTTTCCTTAAGGTGGTATGCCATATCAGAATCAAATGCATCAGGGAATTTGATCAAGGCTAAGTCTGGAGGAGGTCTGAGATTTTGGGGAATAACATTGTAGACATTATTGAATTTGGTACAATAATCTTGGATAGTTTCTTGGGTACCTCTTTTCAAGCCTTCATATTCTGATAAAATGTGGAGAGGATCTTTTTTCTTTTCCCATATGTTCAAGAAGGTCTGATAAAGAGACTGTGAGTCATTGATACTGTTTCCAGGGAGGGCTCTAAACCATGTTCTAACATCTCCAGTCAAACTTTGAACAAAAATTTTCATTCTGACATCATCAGCATTAACCTCATATATTTCAAAAGTAATATGTCATTTTTTTAGTATTCTGTTGAGCTGTGTATGTACTTGTGCCATCAAAAAGAGTGATTTTACCTTGATAGTCTTGGGGCATAGCCCCTGGATTTGCAGGTAAGTTCAAAGGAGCATATCTGTTTGCCATGATAGTAGGGATATATGCGACAACTGGTGCAATAAGGACGACGATGGGAATATGGATAGCAAATGGGGGGGTGGAAAGTGTAGCTTGAGGTTGGGAAGTCTGAAGTGTTGATGGTGAACTTGGAGAAGGGGTAGTAATCACAGCAAGACTTGGTGTTCTTTCAAAGATAAGCTCAGGTTGGATGGAGTTCTGCATATGTTTGTCAAGATATGAAGCAACATCTTCAAGCTGTAAATTTTCAATGAATATTGGATCTTGAACTGTATGGGTTAACCTAGATTCGGAAAAGGTCTTAAATGAAGAGATTTCAAAATATTGAATACAAGGTTCGTCCTCGAGGAGAACTGACCTCACAGGACAAGATTTCGATCTGAATAGAGGCCGAGAAATAGCAGAATTTTCTTGGCTCTCTTGTCTTCTAAGAATCCTAGGAATCAGATTAGGATTTTCAAACACAGGAGGTGGGTTTGGATCAGGATTTGATATCGAATCCTTTCTGAAGCCAGGCTTCTAGGTGTGTTATTGGTTTTCTGTAAATAGGTTTAACACTACAACTTTAACAATTTCTTTAAGAGACTTTGGATATGGGAATTGTGAATTTTCTTCAAGATTTATGAAAGAGGAATTGATTAAATATTTTAAAACAACTGTCCAATCTATAAGCTAGACCAGAGATAGACTGAAGTAGCATTCATTTACTTCTACCATTGCAAAGCAAAAAACTTTCAAAGGCTACATGACTACCTTCAGGCTCTGTTTGTAGCTTATAAAGTAGATAACAACAACGAACAAATTATTCAGTTCCCTAGTGGAGTCGCCAATGATGTTATCAATCAGGTTTTCCCTAAAGTTGTAAGAAAAGGAAAGGAGGTCAAGGTAATCACAAACCAATCTTTTAGATATAGAATCTAGCCAATCTGTATCCAGAGAGGGTTCTCTCTTTATGATTTAACTTTGTTTTGAAAGGTATTAGGCTATTTATGAGGTTCAGGGGTTTTGTTTGATTTTTGGATGGTGAGTTTCAATAGAGTAGAGGTGAAAAACTAAGGTTTAGTCCATTGGGCTAACGGAGTCAATGAGAGTGGTTTACTGGATTTGGTTTCTTGACAGAAGATGTTTCCACAGGGCAAGGTAGTCAAGCAGGAAACAAGAGCTAAAATAGATGGAATGAGTCTAAATTGGGTGAAAGGAAATTAACAATCTTTCAACCTATTTAAAGAGGGAAAATAGATGATTACTACTAAAGAGCATTGAAGAATTCTTTAACAAATAATCAGCATGCAAGAATTTGGAAGCAGGAGCAATTAAGAGTTACACTACTTATTCTAATTCTAAAGAAAACACAGAGAATGATAACAGATGAAAGCAGAGTGCATTCAAGCAAATTCTAAATTAATCTTTATCTTTATCATTCAGATTATGAAACACGGGTGATATAAGGAACCAGAAAAACTTTAAAACACAGATGTAAGAGACTTCTTGTTATGATGTTTGATTCAAGAATCCTGTGGCAAGTCCTCTGCTTCAATTCTTCACTCAGTAAGCATAATAACAGTTGATTCCAACAGCTTTGTATTCAAAACTCAATGTTACAACAAAGTCTAGAAATATTCACCAACCCCAAATACTTCGATTAGGAGGGTATTTATACAAAATATCTTACCAAATATCTCACAAAATATCTCATGGAGATAATATCTAGTGATGACTAATCGTTTTTTACAAAATATAGAGACAAATAGTCTCGAAAACAGGGAAAAACAAATTTATGCCATGTTGGCTACTCCCTATTTGTTGGATGTGCTGGAGGTAGGCCCTGTGAGTTGGTTTATAGCTGTCTTCCACTGATACTCTGTGCTGGCTATTCCATCCTTTTCGGATATTATTCAACTCTGATTTGATACGCTTTAACCCGTCTGCCCCTTTATTCATCTCTGTTCATCTTATCATGAAAAATAGCCCAAAATTTTGGTTCTATCAAAGATACCAAAGATACCAAAAATACCAAAGATAAGCTTATAAAATTTCTAGCATATCCTCCCACCACTTCTGTTCTGGTAATTTATGTCTCTGTAGCTTCCTTAAAGTTTCATTAGTCTCTATGTACCTAAAGAAATTAGGCTAGATGGTGAATAGATGTTTTACCTTATGCTCAATGTAGAATAAACCTTGCAAGTTATCATAGAGGACTTGGCCAGATGGAAGTGCTTTCTCTCCTGAAGTACTTGATGATGCATTAACTTGATCAACAACATATTTATTCAATGTATGTACATAATCTATGTGTCTCATAAAACATTCATTACTTGTTAAAGGACTAGGTAGACCCTTATTCTGTAAAACTACAAATTTTTCTGTGAAAGAATTAATCTCCACCTGCATGTCCTGGTACCTCCTTTCTAAATTTTTCATCAAAGTTCTCTTGGTTAGAACTTTCTTGATTTCTAGAATGGTGCTTGTCCTGTCTGTGATTTCGAGTGTTTCTAGTTCTTCACTAGTCTTGGTGTTAAAAAAATGTATTAACCGGTTAACTTGTTCAAGCATCTGCCCCAATAAAGCTCTTGTCTTTTTAATGTCCACTTGGGCTGCTCTTATTAAGACAATCTATTCGTAAATAACTTGGATAGATTGCCAAACATTACTAAGGGATTGATTGATGTTGGCCCACAAAATGCCTTTGATTTTTGCCAGAGGTTTGTCCAGAGAGGGATCCTTTTCTAATGCTATCACTTTGTTCTCTAATGTTTTAACCTCCCTTATTTTCTTTGCCACATTCATTTTGGATTTGTCATAACTCATTTCCACCTTTGCCAATTGTTCCTTTACATGTTTCAATTATGACAGTTGGAGTTTCAATTCTTCCATGGATTTTATCAGTTGCTCTGTGGTCATATTAGTACTGTTGCTTGGTGTTGTTGTTATTGCTGATGTACCTGTGATGACCTCTGATGTAGATGCTGGAACATTGGGAGCCAATGTTGTACCAAGTGTGGAGGGGGCTGCAACTAAGACTATAGGAATGACCTCAGGAGGCTGGGAGGTGGATTCTCCCTGCCCTTCCTTTAGTGCCTTCTCCAATGCCTGCTCTGTATCGGTTAATCTTTCATTGAGTTTCATGAGCAGATCCATCATGTCTTCTTCTGATTTTTGTTGTACAACTTCTGCAGTTTGTGGATGCATGGAAGGGGGAAGTTTCAGCTGTTTTCTTAGTGCAGCAATGTTCTCTTCTTTCTTCTTCATTAGTGCCTTTATGCCTTTAGCATCTTTGGGATCATGTCCCAATTCAATGATAATCTCCTCCAAAGATTTTATCCTATTGTATTTAGTTAGTGAAGAAGCTTTCTCCAAATGTAGTTGAGTAGAGGTATTGTCCAAGGAGTTTTGTAATTTATGAGCCAACATTGCTTTATCAGCTAGGGTAGAGTAGACCATCTCTCCAGTCTATTTATGAAGCTCAATCTGGTCCATAGGATGAATTTCCTTGGCTAGGACCTCCAAATTTGTCCTGATGTAATCAACTGATGACTGTGGTTGTGGCACCTTGGGCTTAAAGTAACTCATGACCATTTTGCCCTCTTTAATTCCATAAGCTGGCATTAATCTCTACTAGTTTGTGGGGCCAATCTTAAAATACTGGTTGTAAATTTGAAGCCTTAGTGGGTCGTTTCTAACCTTTATCTCTATAAATATCCTTTTGATGTCTGAGACCTGTTTGATTTGTGGCCTAGTAGATGAAAATTCCACACTGCGCTGCCTTTCTAGCTCCTGCCTATGTGAGCTAGTTTATGTTTCTATCACCGGGGAAGTTGTTGGCTGACTACCCTTTCACCTCTTAGACTGTTAGTGGTTTCTTCAATTATTTCATCTTCTAATAGAGGATTTAATCTTTGCCTCTTTGCACCTAGTTGTTTTGCATGTCCACTGATAGGTGTGGGGTCTTCCCTGTCTCTCTTCTTACTTCTTCCCTCATTTAGTGGGGTCTGTAATGCAGGAATTTCTGTTGCTTTAGCTTGGTCTGGAGGAATCCGCCCTTGCTGATCTGCCATTGAAAGATGCTCTCTAGTTGCCAATTCTTTGCCCTTCGAGGTTCTTGTGACTGGTGTACTGGGCGCTGAGAAGTTCCAACAGAGGATGTACCAAATCTTGATTGTTGAGGTAGTTTGAAAAATACCTGTCCAAAAGAGTAGCTTTTTCCATCTTTTCTTGCTCACTAATCTCCTCTATTGAGGTCCCTTCTACCCATTCTTGCTGATTGGCATACTGTTCAATTTCAGGGATCTTATGATGTACATACACTGATAGCTTGTTCCCTACCTTTCTGTCACTTATAAAACTATTTGGGTCATATGACACCCACCAGAAACTTTTCTTCAATTTGAGGTGATCTCCTAAAATCTTGTTAGCTTCTTGCCAGACATCTCTAGAATGGATGACATAAAGGCCCAACTAGTTTTTTATTCTCAGCTGGGCCTTCTTCTTTGCATTACAAAAATGATCCAAGTCTGCCTTTATGATCTGTCTGAAATATTCTAATGCAAATAATCTTATGGGCACATATTTGGGCAGATTGAAAGGGCACAGTTCACAACCATATATTATGATTTCCGTGTGATTCTGGTAGAGGTACCAGTCACCTATTCTGTACTGTTTGGAGAGCTACAGAATATTTTTCATATCACCAAAGATCCTAGGAGGGGGAGCTCCTATGAGCAGAGTGGATGCTTTATGTATAAACAAGTCAATGAATTCATTATAAGTATAAGGGCACTCATAGGTATTATGGAAGACTGAGGTCCAGAAGATCACAAACCTTTGCTTTCCCTTTGGGTCTAACCTCCCGATGAGGAAAGAAAAGCTATCTGGGAGATAATACAACAGAAGGTGGTATATGTAAGAGGAGTACTTGAAGACTGCTTCTCTATCCAAACTTAGGAATTGGTCATGTATTTTGTTGGCAATGAAAGAGGCATAGTCATATTTGATAGCACGGGGCTGTCCTGGGATGAATATTGATAGTAGAACCAGGGTGATCTCATCAACATATTCGCTGGTATTAAATCCCAAGATCAAGGATATCATTTCAATAAGAAGTCTACCAGTTTCAGTGAAAAAGACTTGCAGATAGGGAGGTGGGCCTGTAGGCTGATCCTCTGGTAGCATGAATGTATGAGCAATACGGGTTATCTTTGAGCTAGACAATTGAGAAGATTTTCAAGTAGATACCCCATGGAAAGACGAGCAAGGGGCTCAGTGGAATGGAACTTTATCATTTCATTAATAGACTCAGCAATTATGTGGAAAAGAACAGTTTGGGATGGGGACATAACTGCTCTAAGGACAGGGTCATAATTGGTACAACACTGATGAATGATGTCTGGGAAAACATGAACTAAGGGAATGAAATACATGGGCAGGTTATATTCCCATAACCCAAAAATATCAGAGTTATTTTGATAGCTATCCCTGATTTGGCAGAAGGCTTGAAGATGGTTCACATTACCAGACAAATTTTTGTTTGGAAATCTTTCTCGGCCAAGGGTAAATAGTCTAAGTATTTATGAGGTGCATTCATAGGCACGACGTTCAAGGCCACAGGAGCTTCCATGTTTGGTTCTTGTGTTTTCAAACTGGAAATGGGTTTCTGTGGAAACAATGGACTGGACAATAGGCTTAAAGGTCTTTTATGGAAGCTTGGCATTGTTTTGAGTTCAAATTCGGCATTTTTAGGTAAAATTACCAGTAGAAAATCGAAATTGCAAGGTAACTGGTGGAATGGATAAATACCTGGCTTAAGAAGACAAATTGTACAATTGCAGGTTCAAATGACTGATGACGGAGCACGTTGTTGTGGTCTCTCTGGCCGGGTGGCGGACTGAATGCTCGTGCAATCAACTGGACGTATTTTGCATGAAACAGTGTTTGTAAGAAAAATGGCGAAAATGACATTTTCTCGTCGTTTTTAATGAAATTTTGGTTTGGTGGGGCTTTATTTTGGCATTTATTGCATGGATGATGTTAGAGTGATGGGATGTCTTGTCGCTGGTGGGGAGTGGTAAGCGGTTTACCCCACACCACTTTTGGGGTCAAGCCGTATTGATCATGGAAGGAACGAGCACCCCAGATGGGTGACACATGTCCTTGGTACGACGGCAAAACCACCGGTTCCACGCGAGTTAAACAACATAAATGTAGGGTGGCGCGATACGATCATCGACCGTTGGATGGTTGGGCCCAGATCTAACGACGGGCGCTCGTGGAATATGGTGGGAGTTAACACTGCAGGCCCAATATATGAAATCATGTATTAAATGTATCGAGGGCAATCTCATTGGTCCGCAGGGTGTTTTTTAATTAACCCAGATGGTTAATTAATCACGTTATTGCGCGACGGAGGATGGTTATTAACAAATTCCAGATGAATCTATTAATCTCGTTTATATAGTGATATGGTCGTATTTCGACTGGGGAGGGGATATATAATATTGGGGTTTTTAACATAATACACGAGATGGAAAATGCTTATAAGGGATTTATACAAATAAATGTCAGAAATTAATATGAATATGAATCCAAAGATAAGCGCTAAGTTAAAAAACAATTTGGCTTTTGCAATTTAAACTTGGGCTTTGAAAGAGGAAAAGAAAAGGGGGTTTATATGAGAAAGGTGGCCATTTTCATAAGTAAAATAGGGTTTTACTTAGTCAATCTTGATGCAATGGAATGAGTGGTTTGTGAGTGATATCAAGAGAAAATATTAGTACTTTGGGAGGAAATTAATGAATGTTTAGGGAAAAATATGAAGGGGAGTTAGTTATGAAATATTGCTTCTCTTTGAGCTGCATCAAGTGTAATGTCCACCATGGCACTTGTGATTAAAGTAAAGGTTAACACATGTGGAGACAAAATCTATCACAATTATCATTCTGCAACACCATTGTACATACCCTACCTACTTGACCTAGTATTTTTTCTTCTTCTTTGGGTGCACTTGGATTGGCAAACCCACATCACCTTCTTTTTCTTTTCATGATAAGCCTACCTGAGTTTGTACTTATAACCTTTGAGGGCTCAAATTCAGCTGTTGAGCTCCTTTGCTTCTCTACCTATCTATTTATCTGCCAAGATTGAACAGTTTGGTCAGATTTTATTCTCTATCTCTAAAACATGAAATTCAAACCTGAACTAGCCAAGATTAAGCTATTTGGCCATTCATCAATGGTGGTAAAAATCAACAAGCTGAACACAATCAGATTGCTGCAAAAATAAACTAGTAGTGGCATTTTGGACTTGCACACTTTCCTCGTCTCTTTGTTTGGGGTTCATTTCTTTCATTTTTTGACCATTTTATTCTTTTTGCCCTTTGATTTTTCTTTTAGGGCATACCCTCTTTACATTTTTTTATTTTTTTTGACAATATGGAAAACCTTTGCAACCAAAAAAGGTATGAACATATTAGAGATCTCATCAGTGTCAATCATGAAATATGACACCTATTGGTATAGGAGTATAACAGAGCCTATCCTTCAAATATCTTTGTTTTCCTCTATTGTTGACGCCTCGTACATTCCAGAATGTAATAATCATTTAGGAGGTTTGTTAAGTTGGTTGAAGATTGCCAACAATGACACCACCCTTCCTGAGTTCACCAACATTTCTCTTATCTTCTGTATGGATTCATTCAAGTTCTTTCTCCCACTCTTCTTTCCTCCTTTTCC
>APFE031630942.1:0-11779 GCA_000404065.3 Pinus taeda
ATGCACCCACACTCCTGCCCCTGCCCCTAACTTGTTGACAGATCCATCGAATTCTAGGAACCATAAGATTTCTTTTCCTGGGGGGTTATGAATGAGGTCTGTGTGGGATGAATTGGTGATTTGTAAAATGGGCTGATTGATTACTTTTGTTAGCTTGACATCCTCCTTGCTTGGTGGTATTACTTTGTTTTCTTGGAAGGACCCTTTGTCATTGTTTTGTCCAATTGTGGTTGCTTCACTGTCCTTTGTTTTGTAGTCTTGATCTTTGGCATTGTTTGTTTCTGTCTGTGTTTGGATATCAGCCTCTTTTAGTTCAACAATTTGACTTGTTTCAACTATATGGGTCTTTTCCCTGATGTTGGCGCTTGTATTGTCATTGTAGAGAATGTATGAGTCTATATCAGAGTGGAGAGCATAAATGGGAAAATTTTGGGGCTTCTCTGTACTACTGACCATGTATTTCATCAGGGACTCTCTATACAACCTCTTGGGTTGACCAAAGACTGTAATAGTAGCATAAGACATGTCTAGCTGGAGAGATCCTTGAAGCTTGGCTCCCCACGATCTTGACAATAGCATCCCGTATTTAGGTGGAATATCAGCCACAACCACATCCATTAGGATTGTTTTGTTAGGATATTGGACTAAGGATACACATAGGTCTTTTATCAGGCCTAGACACTTGACCTGACTGGAGTCAAATGAGTAGAGGTCTTTGTATGGCCTAGTGATATCCAAATTCAATCTTTCCATAACAGACTTGGGCATTAAGTTGTGTGAAGCACCAGAATCAAACATTGCATTGTGTAAAATTTTGTCATGCACATGCAGGCTGACATAAAAGGGTAAGACTCCTGAACTTGCTATTTTTCCGTCAACCTCTGGTCCAAAAAGCAATTCAGGGGTGTCATCCAATACATTGACATTGTCTATGTTATCTTTGCCTTTGGTATGAGAGAGTTGCAAAGATCTTTGAATCTGCTGTTTATAGACATCATTCTTAGCTAATTCTGCCAGAGGTATTGCTATCTTGAGTTTTCCAATTTCAGCTTCTAAATCAAAGGGTTTTTCTGTTTGTGCTTTAGTGGTATTGGTGAGCCTAGTCTCTTTCTCTGCCGAGGTTTGTTCCTGATGTTTAGGTCTGTTCTTGTCAATCACTTCATGAGGCTCTTTGCTCAATTTGGGCCGTTCCACTGATGGGTTAGGTGAATTCAGTGATTGTTCAGTGATATCTTCAACAGTTACCTCATCCACAGGAGAATCAGTTGTTCTATTTGGTTCCACAACTATGGCACTTTTAGGCTGCAATTTATCCTTTGTTTTCTCTGGTTGTGTTACATTTACAGTCCTACTTCTTAATTTGTACTGTTTGTGGACCTCATAGACAGCAGTGTCATAACCTTGTTTGAAATCAAATGATTCCCCTGAGCTAGTTTGAAACTGTTTAATATACTCCTCATTGTTATCCTCCTGACTCAAGAAAACTTGGTGCTTATTGTCAAGCCCCATTAGGTGGATGTGAGTATCTTCAGCTTGTTCCTCAGATGTAGATGCCTCAACATAGTTTTCCTGAAATGGTGGTCTTATTTCAGAGTCATTGTTGGCTTTGCTGCCAGCAGTGTTTGGATTCCTCCTGAAATTTGGATTCCTATTAGGATTGTTTGATGGTGGTTCCCATGAGGACTTTCTTTCCACAGATTCTACCCTATCCCCTAACCTCTTCATACCAGAAATTATTGCATCCAATTTCTGATCCAAGGCAGAAGGCTCTTCCTTGAAGACAACCCTCTTCTCTACTTTGGCCCTATTCCTCTTAGCAATCAGGTTTGCTTCAACCGTCACAGCAACTCTCTGAGCTTCTTCAAGGGTTTGAGGGGCTCTTTCTTTTAATTGATAGGCCATATCTGGGTCAAATCCATCCGGGAATTTGTATAAAGCTAAATCAGGGGGAGGTCTCAGATTTTGAGGTATAGCATTATAGACATTGTTGAATCTGGCACAGTATTCCAAAACAGTTTCTTGAGGACCTCTTCTAATCATGTCATATTCACCAAGTATATGTAAAGGGTCTTTCTTTTTCTCCCACCTGTTTGTGAAAGATTGGTATAGCTCATCAGGAGTGGTGATGCTATTTGCAGGCAGAGATCTAAACCATGTTCTCACATCCCCTGTCAGGCTCTGGACAAATATTCTCATTCTTACAGTCTCATCATCTATTTCATAATTTTCAAAATGATCTTGCATTCTTTTAGCATGTTGGATAGCGGAATAAGGTCCAGTGGAGTCAAAGTATGTTATTTTGGCCTGGTAATCTTGAGGTAAGGCCACTGGATTGGCAGGCAGTTGGAGAGGTGCATATCTGGCCATATTTGCTGGATTTTGGGGATTAATTTGAAAAACTGGGACAATAGGAACACCAGGTATCACAGGGGTTAAAGGTAGAGAAGTTGTAACAGTGTGGGGGAAGAGAACTTGTGTGGGAGAAGAGGGGATGTTTGGGGAACTTAGGGATGTTGATGGTGAACTAGGGGAATTAGGATTGGACCGGAACAGGACCTTGACTGGTGTGGGGATTGAGTCAGGAAGTTCTGGTTCTTGACTAGTGCCAGTAAGATAATCTTGTAGTTGCTGGTTCCTAATTAATCTGGGGATGGTATTGGGATTTTCGAAGATATTGGGAGGGTTGGGATCGGGGTTATTCCTTGTGTACCTGAGGTTCTTTTTGGGAGCCAGCTCTAGATAGTCCTGTAGAATTTAATGAAAGTTTTGCTCAACAGGAACTGATTTGGAGTTCTAAAACCCTATGCATCTGTGAGGTGTGAAAGAGGTCTGTTTCAGCTCTTCCTTAAGGCTACTAGTATTTGTATAGGAGCAGCTTAGGGGAGTCTTAACTGATTGTCAGACTGTAAACATTATTTCTCGACAGGTTTTGGGCTTTATATCCAGCAGTTCCCCAGCGGAGTCGCCATTTATGTTAACACCCAGGTTGTCCTCTTTGACTCCCAAGAGGATACGGCCGGGGTAACCACTAACCAGGCTTTGGAGTGCAGCTTCTAGCCCAGCTGCAGTCAGAGAGGGCTCTCTCTATTGGGTTTATCACTACTTTCAGTGAGAATCTTAGGCTAGTTGTGTGTTGAGTTTTTGGGTTGTTTTTGTGTATTTGGTTGGGAGGATGATTCTGTTTCTTCTGAAATATATCAACAGATGATTAATCCATTGGGCAATGGGGTCTAGGAGTGTTTCTCTTGAAATCTTGATTCAGGTGAGGGGAAAAGCTATAGGGCCTGTGTGCATTCTATGAAACAAACTGTGAAATTTGGATTGTGATGCATATGCAACTAGTAATGAGCAATGAAGATTTCGTTACTTTAGGTTGCATATTTGTGGAAAAGACATGTCATCTAAGAGCAATCACTTGAATTCTTAAAACAACAATGCACAGTAAGGAAATGGTTTAAAGGTAGCATTCAAGAATTACCCTTTAAACACTTTTAGAAGAAGAAAACATACGAGGCAGTTCAGATTGAGCTCAGGGTAGTGAGTAACTAAATCCTGGAGCTATCCTTTTTCTTTACTGTCTAGAGTTTAAACACAGAGGAAACATGAGAGACAGGAAATACGAACACTATATGGAATAACTGGAAACATTCATAACATACTGAGCCATTAGAAAACTTATTGAGTCATGTAATGAACAGGAATCCTGCAACTTCAGGCCACCCATCACCAAGAGACCAGGAGAAAACACCTCATTGAAGAAATCCCACTGCCTTTGTATTAAACTGTCTGTGAAATTTACAATATCAGAGTAGCAGAGAATATCTTAAGAAAGAAAATCTTACATCCGGAGTCCAACCCCTCTTTTACAAAATGAAGGGCAATATATAGAAGTTTGTTACAAAATATCTTAGGCATGAGTCATCTGAGCGGAAAAATATCTCTTACATTGGGATAGAGAAAGTAGATGAGAAGTTATTACAATCTTAAATGAGCTATAAAAGCTATTAACTGCTGTCAGAGCAATTTTGACATCTGGAGCTTTCTGGAGTTGGTTGGAGTCTGTTGACTGCTTTGAATTAACTGCTGAGTGGCCTTGTATGCGGCTGTATGTCTTTTTGGTGAGCTGTCATGGTCCTTCTGCTGAATTTGTCTTTAAGTGCCTTAAATGCTTGCTTTATCCTTATGCTGTCGTGTATTTTCCATCCCTCTCAAAACATTTCATTTAGTCTTGATCCTTCCATCTTTCATTTAGTCTTGATCCTTCCGTACGGAACTATACAAACCATGAATTCCATTACGGGAACAAGCCTTTGTCTGCATGGTGGATTTCACACAAGTGGCTTGAGCAGAGCCAGCTTGAGGGATGAGGAAAATATCCATCTTCATTTCCATGTTGTCCTTAACAACTGATTTCTGATCTAAGTCATCTGAGCCCTTGCTTATATTAGCTGCTTTAAAAGTATGTGGACTTATGACTGCTTTTGGCTTGGCCTTTTGGTAACCGAATGCCTGAAGCTAATGTGGCAGAATTCTGAGCATGGATTGCCACCAATCTTCTTTGGGCATCTGGTGTCTTCTGATTTTGATGAGAGTCTCATCAGCCTCTGTGTATTTGAAGAAATTGGGAGGAGTTTCAAAGAGGTGATTGACCTCATTTTCAATGAAGAATAAGCCTCCCAATTTATTGTACAAGTCTTGCCCTGAAGGAGGCCCTTTTTGTTCAGATGAACTGCCAGTTGCAGTGATCTGATTCTCCATGTATGTCTCCATTCTGTTGACAAACTGATCAAGGGTAACCAATTTTCCTTGACTGCTCAACAGACTGGGCAGGCCTCTTGCTTGCAGCTCCACCAGTTTGGCCCTGAACTCATCCACATCTTTTGTTATATCGAAGCATTTTCTCTCCACTGCCTGTACATAGCCCCTGAGTGTGAGTACCTTTTTGGCATGGAGGACTGCTTCTGTTCTATTCGGAATACCCATGGCAGCCAACTCCTCCTCCTCATGTCTGTTTAGGTAATCAACTATTCTGTTGGCCTGATCTGGCCTGTCACCTAACACAGCTTTAGCCCTATCAATGTCCACCCTGGCTTGCTTTAGGAGTTCCATCTGCTGATGGATTGTCTTTATGGATTTCCATTGATGTGTGATAGACCTGCTTATTCTGGCCCATAGCATTCTCTTTATTTCGGCCAGGGCTGTTTCTAGATTTAACTCCTTTTCTAAAGTCTTTATCCTGGCTGTCAAAGTCTTTATTTCTCTGCCCTGCTCAGCCACTGTTTGCTTGGATTTGTCATATTTTGACTCCAGCTCTGCCAATGTTTCCTTGGCCTTCTTTATCTCATCTGCCTGGAGCTCCATTTGTTTGACAGCCTTGGTTATGTCCTCTATGGACTGGCTGTCCTGCTGACCTGTTGTTGTTGGAGCTGTTGATGTTGTTGCTGCTGTTGTTGAAGTTGGTGGAGGAGCTTGGGGCGTATTTTCTCCCTGTTTTTCTTGTAATGCTCCCTCCAATTGTTTTTCCAACTCCCTGATCCTCTGATCCTGCTGTAGCAGGAGGTCTAACTGATCCTCCTTCTTTTTCTGTTCCAGAAGTTCTGCCGTCTGGGGATGTTCAGTTGGTGGCAGCTTTAACCTCTTCTTCAATGCCTTGAGGGCATCATCCTTTTTCTTCAACAGTGCTTTGACCCCTGTTGGGTCATTAGGATCATACCCCGTGTCAACAATGATGTCCTCAAGGGTTTTTATTCTGGTGTCCTTGGCCTTGGAGGACAGTCTTTCCATATTTAGCTGAGTATCGGTGTTTTTTAGTGCTTCCTTCAGTTCATAGGCCAATGTGGCCTTCTCTACAAGGGTGGCATACACCATTTCTCCAGCCTGTTTGTGGAGTTCAATTTGGTCCATTGGATGTATGTTGCTGGCCAGGACCTCCACCCTTGTCTTAGTATAATCTGCAGCACTTTTAGGCTGCGGCACCTTGGGTTGGAAATGGCTAAATATCATCTTTTCTCGCTTGATGTCATATACTGACATCAGCCTTTCCTGCATGGTAGGTGTAGCGTCTATAAACTGCTTGTACACCTCCTGCCTCAATAGCTCATTCTGAGCCTTGAGTTCTATAAAAGAAGCCTTGGTGCTTTTGGTCTTCTTGCTCTGTTGGGATTGTGAGGCCACCTCCAAACTGACCTGTAAATTCTGCTCCTGCTGGAAGGAGCTCGTTCCTGTTTGTTGGCTGCTTTCTTTGTCCTTTTCAAAGTCTAAGACATCATCAGTGATGTCTTCTATTTCTGGGGAGTCTTCCCTTTGTCTTTTTGCCTCTGGCTGGTCTGAAGGACCACTGAGAGGAGTGGAGTCTTCCCTGTGCCTTTTAGTTCCCCTTTCTCCATGTGCCGGAGTGTGTAGTACTGGGGCACTGGACTGCTGCGTTTGTGGGGGTGGAGTTTGGAGAGCAGAGGTCTTTGGCAGCCCATTTTGTGGCTTTTCCACCTGTTCTTGCTGCTGGCCTGATTGCTGATCTGTTTCCATTTTGGCCTCTTGTTCTGTTTTCTGCTGGGCCTCCTGCTCTATTCCCTTTTCCTGCTCCTTCTGTGTTTCTTTCTGTTTCTGCTGTTCTGCCTTTTGTTGAGCCTGTTGCCTATCCTCTGCCCCTATTATACTTTTACCTTTGTCCATGGCTGATTTAGAAGTTGAAGGTGCTTGAAGTACAAGGGTTTTTGCTGAAGTCCCTTGTCCTACTGTGTAAGGCGAAAATAAGGGTACCTGCTGCACATAATCAAGGTCAATAGTCTTTTCAAGCTCCTTTACATTCCTAAGCATTTTCTCCTCCTCAGTCAAACTCTCAGCTAGAGTATCTGGTTGCCATTCTAGCAGATTGGCATATTGTTCTATATGAGGGTATTGGCAATGCTTGATGCCATGGAGTCTATATTTGGTTCTCCTGGTTGAGATGACTCCCTGAGGGTCATAAGGGACCCACCGAAAACTATAGGAGAGCTTGTATTTGTTTTTCAGGATCAGGTCTGCCTCCTCCCACCCTTCCTTCCTATTCATAATGAAGGGGCCCATTTCACTCTTGAAGCTGAGGTGAGCCTTTTTCTTGGCATCATGGAAGTGGGTGAGGTCTGATTGAACCAATTGTCTATAGTATTCTAGTGCAAATAACCTCATTGGCACATATTTTGGGAGCCTATATGGGCATACTTCGCATCCATAAATCCTGAAGACTGTATGGTGCTCATATAGGTACCAGTCACCTATCTTGTTGTTCTTAGAGAGCTGCAGAGCTTTCTTGATCTCACTGGACACTCTGGGAGGTGGGGTCTTCATTATTATGCAGCAGAGTGGGTAGACAAATTGGTCAACAAATTCACAAAAGGTGTATGGTGAAATTGTCACATTGTGGTAGACTGAGGTCCAGAAGATAACAGATCTTCTCTCTCCCGTTTGATCCAACCTTCTGATATAGCATGGGAAGGCTTCAGAATGATAGTACATAAACATGTGGTAAAGGTAGCCTGAGTACCTGAAGACCCCTGTCTATCCAATTTGGTCAGCTGAGCATGGATCTTGTTTGCAATGAATTTGGCAAAGTTGTATTTTTTGGTAGGGGGTTTATGTGGGCTGTATACAGAAAGCATTGCCAGCATGCCTTTGTCCACATGTTCACTGTTCTGATACCCCAATACATAGGCTATCATGTCCAATAATAGCCTGCCCACCTCACTGAATTGATCATAGTGATAAGGAGGGGGTTCTGAGGTCTGACTTTCAGGCCTCATGAAGTCTCTGCTGATTCTTTGTAGCTCTTCACTGGTCAGGTTGTTACCAGCGTCCATTAATTGGTCCATGGAGAATGGGATCAGCAATTCTGTCTGATCAAAGTGTAGCATTTTGTTGATGGTCTCAGCATTGATATGGAAAAGGATCCTTCCTGATGCAGTGCTGATGGCTCTGTGCTCTGCATCATAATGATCAGCGCAGAGGTGAATGATTTCAGGGAATACATTCACAGCTGGGAGACAATAGTAGGGCAGGTTTGACTCCCAGACTCCATGTGTGCTATGTCCATTCTTGTGGTCTTCCCTTAATCTACTGAAGGTCTGCAAAAAATCCCTGCTCCCTTCAAAATCTCCAATGAGACTGTCTTTATCAACTAGTGTCTGGGCTTCCAGCTGTTTGCTTGTCTGACTCTGTGAGGCCACACTGATGGATGAAGTTGCAGGGGAAGCCATGGTAGGAGCTGGTTTGTGGAAAAACAGGCCAATTATGCAATCAAGTGTTTCTGGCCTTACCTCAACTGTTAATACAGAGGGTTCTTCCTTTGCAGAGGGAATTAGCAAGTTGAATTATATGTTCTTTTGTGAAATTCACAAGATGTGAATGGTCGATGGGATTTCTACAGGGTTTACTCAGGTTTGCCTGTTTGTAGCATCAATTGGACTGTACACAGCAAACGGGAACAATGCCGTGCACCTGGGGAAGGTTTTTTGGGGTTTTAGCCCGCGAAACGAGCACAGTCTCGCTGAGGTGTGGTTTCAAGGTACTGTGGGTTACTTGACAGGCTCAGTGTGAAGGGAAACAGCAGAATTTGGGGGTCTTAATGGTGTTATTAGGAAGTTTTACAGAGAATTGAGAAAACAATGGCGAAATGGGGAAACTTGCTAAATACCTGGATAAACCGGCTTGGGTTCTTGCCAGCTGAGCTGTGGACGATTGGCACCGTGTTTCTGAGCTTTTGAACGGTTGGATTCTTCAAATTGGCAGCCGGGGTCAGATTTCGCACCAGCTGGTCGTTCAACGGCTCTCTTTCTTAATCACATGAAAATGACATAAAACGGCATATTTGGCCGGTTATAACGTTAATTTTGGTAAAATAACGCGATTGGCGCTTTTCTCCTGGTGACGTCAGCATGACGTCATGGTGGGCCCGCCGTACAGTGATGACGTAGCGCTGACGTGCTGGCCAGGGTGGCGGGACACGGTGGCAGGACGATACAGTGGCAATACAGCGTGGAGGTTGACGGGGCGCGGGAGCGGGCGGTCATGAAGTGACGTCAGAATGACGTGGTGGTGGCAGGTGGTAAACGGAAGGGTGGTAAGCGGGTTCCCCGCACCGCTTTTGGAGTCAAGGTGGTATCGGGGAAGGGGCTCCGAACAGCTTCCGCGCCCGCCACGCGTCCCTGTACGGGCCGAAAACCACTCTCCCCGGACGTTATCGATCGGTTACTTCGGGTCATGACATCGACCGCCCACCTTTGGATCTCGGCCAGCGGAGATCGGACGGCTGGCGGGTCCTCCGACTGGTCGTGCAAGTTTGGAAGGGGCCCGCCAAGCGATTAAAATATTCAATTTAATAATGCGCCGGGGACTTTAGGTTTAAGGGTTTTTTGCGGGTTTTTTAGAAAAAATGGCATTTGAGGAATGGAGAGTGGTCTGAGGTGGTGTAAAGGGTGAGTTTTGGGTTCTTGACCCTGACCAGGTGTCAATTCAAGTCCCAGGGAGAAAATGGTATGGCTATAGTGCCAGGGAGGGGATATTTAAACATTGTGGGGTTTATACACCATGGTGTTTATAACAATAGGGATAGTGGGGTATAGGGAGCTAGAATAGTAGAGTTAGCTGTTAGCATGGAGAAATACATGAGTAGGAGCTAGATCAACCAGGTTTTGTTTGCAAACGGCCTGAACTTAGGAGTAGTTCAAAATGAAAAGATTTTTACACAAGAAATGTGGCTTCTTCAAGGGTATAAGAATGTAAAACATATGATTTCTCACACTCTGTGCAACTTTGGGGAAGGGGAGTTAGTAATGACTGTTTTACAAATGAGAACCAGGGGAGTTAGTCATGTTTCATAGTGCTGCTCTTCCTGTGTACATTTCAGCAACTTTGATTTTGAAAGAGACACCATTTCTGCAACTCCATCTACCTACCCAACTAGCTTCCCTAGCATTTTTTCTTGGAGGGTGCTCTTGGACTTGCAAACCCTTTGAATGCCTTTTCTTTTCATTGGCTTTTGCTTGGATCTGCTATCTAACACTACCCTTATTTCTTCCAAGGCCCCAGATTAAACAGTTGGGGACCTCTGTTTCTCTACCTAGCTACTTGGTCTGCCAAGATTAAACAGTTTGGACAGATATCATTCTCTATACTACAACATAGAAATTGAAAACATGGCATGATCCAGATTAGACTGTTGGACCATCCATCCAAAATTGAATTCTTATGAAAACTGATATAGACACTGCCTTCCTAGGAAAATATGAGATCTTTGCATTTGCCAAAGCAGAGCATATTTGGACCTCTGACATCTAATCATGAAAAATGAAACTATTGGTATAGGTATCCAACAGTGGCTCCACATGGGGATGGTTTTTCTTTTTGGAAAGACCAAGAACAGCAGGTCAGTGTGCCTGGATCCTTTGGCTGCTTCTCTGAAATTTTGAAGTTTTGTTCATCATAAATTACTCACATTGTAGGCTGATAAACTGCAACATGGCCACTTTCTCAACCTCATTCTTTGTCTGTAGTGCCTTTCAAAATGTCTTCACCTTTATGCTTAAAAAACAATATATATAATACACACCGAGTTTATTTACATCAAATTATGTACAGAGGCGGGCCCATTCTTCTCAATGAAGGTAGTCAAAATAGTGCTTGAGCATCCTGCCATTGACAGGGCCTTCTTCTAAGTCAGTGTTGTCCAAATTTTGCAGAAAATAGGTGTTGTTTCCTTGCAGAGCTTGTATTAAGAATGGTCCTTTCCAAAGGGAGTCAAACTTTCCATGTTTACCTTTGCTTTCTCTTCTTGAATCCCATTTGAGGACCTTGTCACCTATATTGAAATCTTCTGCTTTGGTCCTTCTATCAAAGGCCTTTTTTAGCTTTTCTTGTAATACTTGAACTCTGTTATAAACTTCCTCCCTGGTTTGATGCAAACATATAATTTGATTTATCCTCCTTTGTATGTCATTGGGCTCAGCTTGGCATTCTTGGAGTATCTTCATAGCAGGAATTCCTAATGATGAAGGGAATTTAGCCTCTAAGCCATAGACTAACTCATATGGGCTGACCCCAATTGATCTCTTAGTGGTTAGTCTGTCTGCCCATAGTGCATTGACAAGTTTCTTGTGCCAGTTTTTCTTGTTTTCTTCCAATATTTTCTTGATCATGTTTACCAAACTCTTGTTCGAGGATTCTGCCAGACCGTTGCCCTGGGGGTAGTATGCTGTGGAGTGGCCTAATATAATATGAAATTTATGACAGAAATTGACCATCTTCTTGGATCTGAATGCAGCAGCATTGTCTGTTATTATTTTGTCAGGGCACCCAAATCTAGCCAGAATGTTTGTCTCCAAAAATTGGATGATGGTAGAGTCATTGGCCTGCCTGCATGGGATTGCCTCAATCCACTTTGTAAAGTAATCTGTTGCTGTAAGAATCCACCTGTGTTGCCCCGAAGATGAGGGGTTGATTTCTCCAATGAAATCCAAGCCCCATTGTTGAAATGGTCTCTCTGTTGCAATAGGCCTGAGGGGTAAAGGCAGCAACTGTCTTTTGCCTTCAAACACTTGACATTTATGACATGCAGTGGTAAATCTCTTTACATCAGCAAAGATAGTGGGCCAGTAATATCCAGCCCTCAGTATTTTGTTTACAGTGGATTTCCAATAAAGATGTCCACCACACTCTCCTGCATGAAATTCTTCCCTAATTTTATTGGCTTCATCTTCAATTAGGCAGCTTAGCAAGATTCCCTCATGATTCCTCCAAAAAAAGTTTT
>APFE031630948.1:0-17519 GCA_000404065.3 Pinus taeda
AGTGTTGGTAAAAGTACCAATCCCCTATGCTGTATGCACTGGATAGCTGCAGAATCCTCTGCATCTCATCAATCAGTCTTGGAGGGGGTGAGGTTAAGAATAGAGACATGGCTGGATGGATAAAGAGGTCTATGAACTCAGAGTATGTGTATGGAGAGTATGCTCTGAGGTGAAAGACTGAGGTCCAGTACACCACTGACCTTGGATTGCCTGCTGCATCAGTTCTCTTGATCTCAAAGGAGAACTTCTCATGTTGGTAGTACAGGATGAGGTGGTAAATGTAGGAGGTGTATCTAAACACCTTTTCTCTGGACAAGTTCAAAAATTGGTCATGCATTTTGTCTGAAATGTATGTAGCATAATCATAACAGATAGGAGTCTTGCCACGGGAAAACATTGTCATCATCACTAGTACAGTTTCCTCAATAAACTCTAGTGACTTGTACCCCAAAACTGAGCTAATCATGTATGCCAGGTCTACACCCAGTTGATTGAGGTAGCCATAAAAAATGGGAGGGTGCAGCACTGTGTCAGAGTTTGTAATGAATAGTTGATTTAGCTTCAAAATCTGTGCATCTGTTAATATCTTGGCTCCTTGGTTGATCAAGTCCCTTAGGGACAAGGGGACCAATTTCTTCTGGGTCTTGAACTACAGCATTTCCATGATGGCCTCAGGGGTCATGTAGAATACTACTGCACTTGTAAGGTCAAGCACAGCCCTCTGCATGGGGTCATAGCAGACAGCACATAGGTGAATCAGGTCAGGGAACTGGTTGACCTGAGGGAGCTTGAAAATTGGGAGGGAGGACTCCCAAATACCTAGAATGTCTGTCCCATCCTTATGCTTGGCTTTGAGCTCGTTTAATAAATGAATGTGGAATTTGCATTTTGATAAGGAGTCCTCAGAGATTTGGTAGTCTAGGTCTGCCAAATCTTGCCACTCCAGCTCTCTCTGGGGGGCATTTAGGGGAGCAACATTCAGGGCTACTGGCACTACTGGGGTCTCCATGTTTGTTTGAATACTGCTTGACAGATAAGAAAGGCACTGTCTGAGAAAGGAAGATTTTGAGGAATGCAGGGTAGCAGGGTAGGTCCACAGCAATTGGGATACTGTTTGGCTGTTTGAGGAAGCAATTTACCGTGTTTAGTAGACCTCTCTTGATAATTGAAAGCAGGTTATGGATTCCGTTTCACGACTGCGCGAACGGAAAAAGGGTTTTTACTGAAAATTCAGTCTGAAACAGCTCTGCTAGTGAAATTCGACCATCAATTCTTCAAGAGGGAGCTGGGTATGCGTGGTTTTATGGTGAATTTTTAAGCTTCTTCTTTATTCAGGTGTTTTTAGAATTTTCAGAGAAAAACCAGGTTTGCAGGGAGGTTTTATAGACAAATACCTGTTTAATGGATTGCTTGGGTTGGAACAGCAGTTGGGTGCACGCTCTGAAGCTCTGTGGTTGGTCTTGAATTGGTTGGCGAATTCTTCGTCGTAACGCGCATGCAGAGAGTGCTGAAGTGTTTTTATAAAAAAGTGCAAAAAACACGTAAATTTGGCAAAATATGGCTTTTTTGGCTTATTAGCGCGCTTTTTTTAAATGACGTCAGCAAGTGGGTTCGGGTTGGATGACGTCAGCAGGACGTCATCAGGTGACGTGGCGGCCTAAGACCGGTCCACGGGGGCGGTGAGGTGGTGGCCAGGTGGACGAATGGCGGACAGGGCGCGCGGTCGTGGCGCTGACATAAGCGACAAAAGGGTGCTGACACAGGTGGACAGATGGCATCATATCGGGCCCCCTCCTATACGGCAAGGAATCTGTCAGAGGGGGCTCCGACGGAACATGGGGGCGACGCGTGGATTCGCGTGACGTCATTGTCTAACAGATATCAGACGATATATGTCAGACGTCGGGGCCCCTCCGAAATCCACGACGACCGTTGGATTTAAAGAGCGAGATCTGACGGCTATCGGGAAGGGGATATGCGCGGAAGATATGGTCAACGGGCAGCTTAAAATAATAATATTTATTGGTAATTGCGCCTGGCGGGACCCTTCGGGTTTTCAACAAGTTTCAATAGTTTTTCAATGTTTTCTTTTGTAAAATCAAATATACCCGACAACTTTAGAAAAAAGGAAAAATAAAGGTTTTTATGAAATTTTCCGCATAAAACGTATGAAGGATAAAAACTTAGGATGGGCGGGGTTTAATAAAATTTCATGAAAAAGGCGCATAATGGCTCCCGACCTTAGGATAAGGCGGGGAAAGTGGATTTCATCATATTTTTGCCTTTTAGTGGGTATAAGGGTGCAAAAAAGGGTTTTTTCACGGGTTTTTAGGCAAAATGGAGAGTTGGCTATGTAGGTAGGCTCTGATAGAGAAAAGGGGTTAGGCTTGGGTTCTTGAGCTTAACCAGGTGTTAATCCAATGCCATAGTAGTGAAAACATATGGTTATAATGCCAAGGAGGGGATATTTATACATTGTTTAGGGTTTCTACACCATGGTGTTTATAATAGTAGGGAAAGTGAAGCATAGGGAGCTAGATAATAGAGTTAGAGGTTAATATGGGGGGGAGAAAGGTGAATGAGGAGTAATACTACTAAGTTTTCTTGGAAACAACTTAGTTTAAAGAGTAGATCAAAATGAAAAGATTTTTGCACAAGAAATGTGGCTTTTGAAGGCATCAGAACCCACATAAAACCTTGAATCTCTCTTATGAACACATCTTGTGAAGGGATGTTAGTAACGAGTGGTAAACAAAGGGAAAAAGGGAAGTTAGACATGCTCCACTGTGTTGTTTTCCTTGTACTTGGTTAGCAAAGTTCAGCTTGGAAGGAACACTACTTCTGTAACCCCATCTACCTGCCCCCACTAACTTGCCTAACATTTTTTGTTTCTTCTTGGAGGGTGCAATTGGACTTGCAAACCCCTTATGTGCCTTTTCTTTTCCATTGGCTTTTTTGCTTTCATTTCCTATCTAGCACTACCCATATTTCTTCCAAGGCCCCAGATTAAGCAGTTGGGAACCTTAGTTTCTCTGCCTAACTACTGATCTGCCAAGATTAAATAGTTTGGACAGATTTCTTTCTCTATTCTACAACAAAAATTGAAAACATGGCATGATCCAGATTGGACTGTTGGATCATCCATCAAACTTTAATAGGCATGAAGGCATGTACACACCTTGTCTTTCCTTGCAAATATGGAATCTTTGTAGCAGCAAAGCAGAGCATATTTGGCACTTGAATTTGCCAATCATGAAAAATGAAACCTATTGGTATAGGTATCCAACACTCCATACAATCCATTTTTGGGGTTAACGCTACCAATCCATTTCAGTGTCACCGATATGTTCAAGAGAAGTCGCTTAGAGAATTCACCAACCCAACTTATGTCTCATTCGCTGCAATACCTTCACACTTCATCCTTTCATGACCGCCACCCTGAACCTTGTATCATCAGATTGTTTTCACCTCCACAAAATAATTTTCTCCATTTCGTGTCATAGATGTGGGATTCATTAAGGCCCTCCTACGATGGGTCACTTCTTGTCGACATCAGCTCATTATCCAAGAAGTTGACCTAGGAACAACCCTTTCAGTACTTTGAAGCTTGTATGCCTCAATGGCAAGTTTCTCACTTCCGGTGAAAGGCTTACATCAATGGCCTTCAACCGAAAAATTTTGCGTGGTGTTCGACATCGACTCATGTATTCACACCACGTGAATTTTACTGCAATACCTTGAGGGTCATCATCATTATTGGTGATTCCTCTCGTGCTTGTTAACAACTTACATCATTGGTTGGTAATCAGGCGATGCCTTTCCATGTTTGACATCAGAACATACTTTCACATGGATTGACTTGTACTACAGGCGAAGATTGAATGAGTTTGAAGACCCCGGATCTAGTTTCATCCATCCGGGCAGTGATATATTCAAGAAAATAAAGACATCAAATGTACATCATAGCTGCACAGATAATCATCCAAGCTAAGGGATGATGGCTCTACCAGAATCATCAGTCTACCACACAGACGGTTGTCTGTCCTATGTACATGAAAATGAATTTATAAAGCTGAGCATGGGAATGCTTGCCTCAGATAGATCATGAAAATATTATGAAGATAATGTATTGTATTGTATCTTATTACAGGTCACCTTCCAATTCAAAAAACCTCGGATCCTCATGATAAAGCATTTCACCCAACATCAAAAGATTTACGACCTCAAGCTTTAGGGGGCACCTGTTACAGACATATTTGGGCATTGCAACCCCAATCTCATATGTCCATAAACCAAGGGCTTCTAAGCCCCTAAAAGTGTTGTTTCATACGAACAAGGTCAGCTGATTACATCGTTTCCCAGAAGTTCTCCTAGAGAAACTACTCAAGACTGGTCAAAACTGGACCATACAAACTGCTCAGTGCTAAGGGTGTGATGCTGCAAGAAGTGCGATGTATACTGAAAAGCCTTTCTGTAGGGTGTGATGAGCAAGAGCAGACAAATGGCAGAGGCAGTTTGCTAGGTGGAAACCTAGAGAATCTTCTAGAAACTGCCCATTTGACACTTGCCTCTCTGAATTCACCCAGGGATGAGTAAGAGATCATGAAATATCCAAGTGGAACCAAGAACTATCAGAGAAATGGCAGTAATCAAAATCCCAGAAGTTGACTCACCCACCTACAAATATCTATATATGGATCCCTCATCCTAGAGATCCAGAGGCTAGAATTTTGTATTTTGTAAGGAAGTGTTGTTGGTTTCTCTGTGGAACATTGTATTATTGGGTGATCTAAGCTTTTCATGAGGTGAAGAGGGCTTTCATGCTGGGAGGATGGCGCTAGGTTAGACCAATGGGTTTTAATCCTCTCTTATACTACTTCTATCAATAAAGCTATTTGAGTTTTCCTCCATATTCTTGTATATTTCTAAATTCTTTTTTGATATATGCATTTGTATGGTTAATATACACTTGATCCTATATTGTTTATGGTTATAGATCTCTATGCTTTGATGGTATTATGTTGCTTTGACTCTACAGGTGTTCTTTGAAGTGAGACAAGGAAGGAGTGGTGAAGATCTGTCAAAGGAGGGAGGAAACAAGCAAGGAGCCAAGCGAAAGACTGAGGTTGGTACTCTCTACTTCTCTCTCATCTATCTCTCATAAAGGAAAACACAAGTAACTTTAGTTTGTTTGTTTCTAATATCACTACCCGTCTTAGTGGGACTAGCAGCTCTGAATGGACACTAGTTTTCCCGATAACACCGACTCAGTTACCTAAGGATGTATAGCAACCTAGAGTTGTCCTTCCATATATACCAGAAGGTACATGGAGGCCTAGTCCGTATAATCACTGTCTAATGCAAAACCGCATAGAGAGAGCATTCCCATATACTTTATGTACTGTAACACTGCCATATATACCCAAAGGTATGTGGACAAGCTATGATATACTCACGTACGTGGAATGAGATATCGCACTCGGGATGTCTTGCAGACGAGCTAGTGACAGTTGCTTTGTTTTACGATGCTGGAACACGTCTCTATCCTAGACCTCTAAATTTTTTTCATTAAGTGACAATGCTCCATTAGGTAAATTTAGATAAATTTTAAGTTGATCTTCTTTAGGAATTTTCCTTTCAAGTTCACCACGTGATGTATTCTGAAATTCCTAGGAATGCAACTACCATGATAAGCAATCTTTCCATTCAATTTGACGATGAAAATCCTAGCTACTAAGGGATAGAGCAATCAGATTCCTTTTGATCAAAGAGCAAAGAGCACAAACTAAATGCAATTTCCTTACACTATTCCTATCAGCACACACAAAATTTTTCAATGCAACATGCATGTAGTTCTTTTCAATTTCCTTAATGTGAATATGAACAAAAATGAAATATGCACATACAATCAATCAATCTTTCATAAGAACGAAGAATTTGACGACAGTTCTATCTTGAAGGAAAATAAGACTTTACGACACTTTCTTTCGAATGAAGATTAATCAACTATATTCTAACTTTGAATATAAATTGATAATGACAAAGAAAACATTAAAGAAACATTAATCAATCAAATCAAAGTAGGGCTAGACAAGGAGATAGAAATTTGTTCTCTGAGACATGACATTCATTGATTAATCAACAAGCAAACAAATAGGGAAAAGTTGGAAAAACACTTTCCAAAGGTGGGAATTTGACCTAAGGTTGATCAACGCAAGTCAAAGAGGGCATAACTGCGCTGTAGAGCATTGTCTCTTACTCAAGGGTTCTCTGTAGAGCACTGTCTCTTGACCAAGCCTGTGCTGATTTCTGAGAGGCCACTCAAGAGTCATGTAACCTAAATTTTTGACCAAAATTCAATGCAAAAGAGCTGAAATACAATTAATGAACACAAGTAGGGTCTACAAGAATGTCTTAGGAGGTGAATAAGCTACCAGGAAAGGTGATAGTTTTCCCAAGTGGAGTCATCAATTTGTTTTGGAGAATTTAGCATCCACGAATAAATACTAATTCACTAGGCAAGTAGTCGTGCCTAGAACAATAGTTTAAAGTGTTTTAGACTTTACCTATAAGCAATAGATAAGAAGAGAGGATAGAAGGCCTACCTATTGTTCCTCTTTCCTCTCATCTCCCTTGTGTCAATTCCGTCGCTCCTTCCCATACTTAATCCGCTTGAAAAGTACCCTGTTAACACAACAGAAGATGAAAACTGATCAAAGCATATGCTCCATTGAATATAAATGAAAGGAATCAGAAGAAATTCATACATATAAGCATTATGAAAGAACACATCATATGGAAAATTGTTCAAACACTTTATTAGATAGAAGAAGGAATTGCAACCATCAGTGTCTGATTCAAAGTCATTCCTCCAGCTTGGATCCCATCCACATCACATCAAAAGCAAGACAAGCTTGTGGAATCACATCATTTGTTCCAAAGTCAAGTCTCATAGCAACATTATCTCCTTGCAATTCAACATAATCCAACCAGCCCCTGATCACTTAGATGAGTGGTCAATTTATTGGAAGATGAAGGAGGTTTTGTCATTAATGGTGACATTGAATGGCCTTCCATACTTAGAATTAGTTCCATGGAGGAAGGGATGAGAGGATAGGATGATCCTTAACTCATTCCTCATCCATTTTCGAGCTCATAGGAGTTGATAGGACAGGGAAACTTCTAGATGACTCCACAAGATAAGAATATTCCCAAACCCTATGTGAATTTCACTCATTCTCGCCCAACACAGGTGAAAGGAAGCCTACGTGCTTTGCAGAGCACCCTGGTAGTGGAATTAACTGCTCTGCAGTGCACCTTCGTAAGGGCTTACCCACACTGGTCCCTCTAGAGGCAATCTCTGGATGTCTTCAAGTCATTAAACTATTTCGGAAGGAGGCATTCAAAAGGTTGAATTGTTTAGGGCATGAAACAACTGATTTTAGGGTTTGATGAGTCCTAAATCACTGATCTGAATGTTGGGATTTGATGTGCCCAAATGGATCTATAACAATTCTTCCTTTAATAAAGATATTATTACTACTATTTTATGGTAATTTTAGTTACACATTTTAAAATGTTAAATGATATGGTGCTTCTAATGAAGAAAACAAATTCCAACTAATTTGATTTTCTATAGCAGGCTTTCAAATATTAACATACTTAGAAATTAGTTGAATATGTTCCTTATTGTATCATGGAGTGTGTATTTATGTCTTGTATCTTATAGTTGATTAAATTTGTATGAATTTATAGATATATATTTTTTTTTATCTCATGAAATAGATTTGGCCCTTCAATTTGGCAATCACTAGCTTGATTTTTCAAGAATCTCTCATTCTCTCAAATTCAAAATATTCTCCACATCATTAAGTTCCTTAAATAATAATTCCCTTTGAACTCATTTCGTGAGCATTGAAACTGAAACCTAATTTGAATATCAACTCTAAAATTGATTCATTAAACCTAAGGAGCATTTGAAACATTAACTAGAGATGTGTTTCAACATCTTTAAACATAGGAGTTGTCATTACTTGTCTTTGTTACATTCTGGGGGTAGTCAGTATTCCATGTATGTAAGTATATCAAATCATTCTCCATGTATCCTCGGGTATATAGGACGATGCTCCATGTATGAAAAGTATATCAGAATACTTCCTATCATACAAGACCCATTAGACAACTCTAACACAAACTGCACTTCCTCGTACCTCTGGGTATATTTTGGAAGTCCCCACTAGGATGAAATCCAACTTTAGGTGACCGAGTCGACCACCTTGTTATCTATGATACAATGAACATAACATTTGGGGAGATTGCCTACATGTACTAGAAACAATATTTCATAGTTCACCGTGAATTGGTAATCCTTATCTGCCTAGTTACCCCTTTTTTTGTTTTGTGGCTTTAATGTTTTAAACTTAATTAGTAACCTGTGGAACAAAACCACCCTCATTGCTCACGTAGGATGCAAATATTGCCTCCTTTACCTCCTAAGGCAACAAATAGACATCAAAATAATAATAAAACACAAACTACCAAGGATACATCAGAAGATACTCTCTCTGAAACCACATCTGAAGTTTATCAACCAGAGTTGTCACTTCCTATCAGTATCGATCCAACCTGAATACTTGACATTATAACATTAGATTAAATCCATACAAATGTGTCTTTTGTGTTTAGTCTGGTAGATTTCTTATATTCGTGCATGTCAAAACAAGGAATTTGCATCGATCCTATCAAAGTGAAAGCGATCCTTAACTTGTCTGCACCATCTTCACTTGTTCAGTTACAATGCCTCCAAGGGTAGGCTAACATTTTGTGGATATTGTCCCCAAGTATGAAGAATTTACGAAAGGATTTACTCGCCTATTGAAAAAATGGGTTCCCTTCCATTAGGATGATATAGTCCAAAAATATTTTGATTCTTTTAAATATGTCATAGTTTGAGCATCATTTTTGTATCTCCCTAACTATCAACGAGACTATTTCCTGTATTTTTTTGCATCTATTACTACCATTGTTATGGTATTAGTTCAAGAGGATTACCAAGGGGATGAACATCCTATATACTAATTGAGTCGAAATTTGAATCATAATGAGATCAAGTACACTCAAGTTGAAAAGTTAGCTTCCAAATTTATTCTTATTGATTAAGGATGAAAGATTTTATGTTTCATCATATTTTGCATCACCTTTTTTGTCGACACAGGGATTGATACCTTTATTGGTCTACTCTTCTTCAACCCATATTTTCCTAAGCTCAAAAACCTTTTATTTACATGTTTCAACTTATAACCCTTGGTCCATGTCAACTTTTGCTACCTAGTTTCCTACTATCAAATCATATAATGACCTTCCACCTATGGTGATTTCTTAAATAAACATGTGTAGATTTACTATTCACTTGTCTTATGATGATGATTCACTTGACTTACAAGTATATTTTGTATTCCATTATGTAGGGATGGAAATTGAAAACCCACATGAGGGAGAAGATGTGTCACATCAATATTATCAACCAGATGATGATCAAGATGTTCCTTATGGACCTGATCAACCAACTAGAGGAACTTCTGCCCTATCAAGTTGATCAATTATCACTAGGGGAAAAACATGTGCCATGTCAAGCTAATGTACCAATGGAGGAAGAATATTTTCCCTATCAAGTTGATCAACCACTGGAAGAATAAATTGTTTCCTCTCAAGTTGGCAGGATAATAGGGAGTTGTAGTGGTTTGGAAAGGGGTGGACCATTTGCAGAAAATTTGGATGCAAGCACAATAGAGAACCTTGTGGAGCCTATCCTTGCTAAAATTATGAGAGATCATGTCAATAACATCATTTGACAAAATTTTGAGAAACATTCAGTTGTTCCACAAGATCAGATACTACACTGGTTAATCAAACATAAGAAACTAAAACATGCCACAAAGCTTTTGGGTGTCCAAGATGATAAAATCAAGAAGACACATATGAATGTCACTAAAAATATATCAAAGGAATTCACTATGTTTGGAAAATCAATAAAACTTGATGTTCAAGTTGCGTGCATGGGAATTACAACTATTATTATTGCACCAAGGACATCAAGTCAACAAACATTGCCAACAATGTAAAAATTGCTCCATGTCTCGAGAAAAACCTTGCCAAGCATCCAAAATTTAGGGTTTGAGTGAATGAAAATGATGAATCCACTTGTTAGGCTCTTATCACTAGGAAACCCTACCAAGAAAGGCTTACAATAAGAATCAGAGCATTTGTGGTAGATTTTTTGGAGAGCCATTCTTGTGCTATTCTAGATAAAAGCATGTCATACGACATCGCATAACTAAATATGAGTATGAGGAACACGCTAAGCACATCATAGAAATGACATAATTTGCATTGTTTGAGGAATTTTAACAATCACTATGTGAAGATATCCATAAGGATGTTTCAGAAATTGAAGCAATGGTTTATTAGGCCTAATACAATTCGTGACATGTGTTTTTGTCAATATCAAGTTGAATTTTAGGTTCATTATGACATTTTCCAGGAATTTTACAAGAAGAACTGTTAATTTTTCATATTGTTCTATGTTATATCAATTACTTTAGCCCAGTTTACTTCTTCATTTAATAATGCATCTAATTATAAGCAATGTAACCAATCATAAACTGTAATTGAAGATAGAGCAATATATGAAATGACAAAGAAGACAACAACACAACCATAAGACATAGAAGATTGGTCCAAGATAAGGGGAAAACCCCACAAAGGGGAAAACCCTTTCAAATATTCTTCTTTATTAGATTGTCATAAAAAAAAATCATTAGAGAGTACAATGAGCCCAATACATAATCTTGCAGTAGAGATTTACATACACAGATTGTAGAACTGCATAAAAACAAAGAGAAACCCTTGATCCATCATACCACTAAATCCAACTAAAGTCAATTGTCAAACCCTAGATCAAAACCCTGGAAGCTCCCTTAGCCACTGTGTGAGGGCATCTGTGTCTCACACTGACGCTCCTAGGAAGAATGTATGTGTATGTCTGGGGTCAAACTCATGAAAAACTACTTTAAACCTCCAGAATATCTCTTCCAATTACTGTGCATGCATCTAGGACTACCTAAATGCTCCCTTGACCACTTTGTGTGAGCCTCTGGGGACCAATACCATTTGATCTGCTTCTAAAACCCTCGATGCTACCTTCAAGCTTCTGTGTGAGTGTTTGAGACTTCTTGGACACTCCCTTAGCTACTATGTGCATGCATCCGAGGACAAAAAAGCTTAATTACGTGTGTGCGTCTGAGAAATAGAAACCCTAGATCTGTGTGAGCTTCACCCTTGTAATTTTTTACCCTTGCGTGAACTTCCTCCATAAGACTTGTATGAACCAAGTCAAAAGAAGAGAGTAGAAAATGGCTTGATCAATGTGTCTAAATGAGCTTGAGGTCTCTTATATATATAGTCTTCCATGAGGTTCCACTCGAGGTTGAGGCCGACCTGTCTAATTTTACATGTGCTTAGGGCTTACCTATTCCATTATACATGAGTGGATGAAATAATTTAAAAATCAACTTCCACTTGTTTAAATAGGGTGATATTTAGGTCATTTTTGGTCCTTTCGAAAGGAGGAATTTAATGTAATCATCATCTCAGTCATATGAGTTGTCCAAGGTGGAATTTGACCCTAGTTACAAAAATTAACACTCCCTCTCAACTAGGAAGAATTCCACCTGTCAATCTTTATCTATTAATAATCACATCATCTTGTCATATTGTCGTCATGCTTTGGCTCTCTTAGCTCAACTCTATCTGCTGAAACTTTCTTGGATCTAAAAGAAGAAGAATCGGGGAGCAATAGCTTCCACCCATACTGAGCAATAGGATAACTTAATCATACAGGGGAGCACATCTTTGACTATGGAATCTCATTGGGGAGCTCATTCATAACTTGGAATTGCAAAAGGAGAGAAAATATCAATACAATCCTATTGCCTACCGATCTTCCCACCAATGATCCTCAATAGTCATGTGATAGAACACCTACATCATAATTGACTTGGGTTGTACACCCCAAGTACAATCTCAACCTGTTGGCCAAAAAGGGAGTGGTATTCTCAACAAGCCTTTCTTGAGGATATGATGCCAACTAGGTTATACTCTGCATATAACAAATAGGGGAGAAGTATCTTCGACCCTATGAAGATAGGGTATTATCATATCCAAACCTATGGGTAACAGATAGGGGACTACCCAATTTTCTAGAGATCCCTCAACCCCAGGAGCCCTCTATCTAAATTCCTTACCTTGGGAGATCAAACAAGGTAGGAAGAGTTAGCTTAGTGTTCTCGATCAGTGTTGCCCCTTATTTGGAGGGGCCACATCCATCAGTCCAAGCTTCTCTTTAAAGACCAAGAAAAGTTCCTTTCGGTATGCCTTGGTGAGAATATATGAAATCTTCCCAACTATCGATATGTGATGGAGTCTAACAACTCCTCATTGCACAATGTCTCAAATAAAGTGATGTTGAATCTCAATGTGCTTGGACTTGTCATGAAACATGAGATTCTCTGCCAAATGGATCCCCCACTCTTGTTGTCACAATATATCATTGTAGTGTCTTTGACTTGCTCAAATAGCTATCCAAAGAGCTTCCTTAACCAAACAGCTTCACAACTAACCATGCTAGCGGCAATGTATTATGCTTTGGTGGTTCTCAATGCTACAAACTTTTGTTTCCTACTCATCCAGGATATCATGGAAGATCCAAGGCTAAAGAAACATCCAGATGTAATATTTTTGTCGATAACATTAAATTCTCAGGAAGTATCAATGTATCCATGAAGTTGAACATTTCCGGTAGAGTATCTCAGACCAAGTGTGATTGACCCATGCAAATATCTCAATACATGTTTGACAGTGATCTAATGTGCATGGAGGGGCTCAGTCATGAATTGAATCAATGTGTTTACTTCATATTATATGTCTAAACGTGTGTTCAAAAGGAACATCAGAGCCCCAATTAGTTGTTTATACTCAAATTTATTTTCTAAATCGGGTCCTACAACTTCTCCACATAATTTCTTAAAGTTAATTTCCATTGGTGTGGCTATGGATTTGCATTCAATCATTCCAAACCTTTCCAAAAACTTCAGAACGTATTTTCCCTATGAAAGAAAAATATCGCCAGGCCTTTGCCACACCTCAAGGCCTAGAAAATAGTGCATGAGTCCAAGGTCCTTCATCTCAAATTCAGAGGCTATATCGCTCTTACATTTTATCATTAGAGGCTTACTACCTATCAAGAATAGATCATCAAAATATAAAACCAAAATCAATGGCATACCTTGGACTACCTTGAAGTAGAGGTTGGGATCGACATTGCTTCTTGTGAATCTCATCTTCATTAAACAATTTCCAATGCGTGCATACCAAGCTCAAGGAGCTTTCTTCAAACCATACAATGCCTTCTTCAATCTGCAAACATGCGTCCTTCGATCTTCCACTTCAAATCCCTATGGTTGTTCAATATATACATCTTCCTATAACATTCCATGAAGGAATCGTTATTTACATCCATCTAATGAAGATTTGATCCTTGATTAGCAGCAAGGGAAACTATCAAACATATGGTTGTATATCGAGCCACATGAGAAAATATGTTATCATAATATTCTCCCTCTTTCTAAGAGAATCCTTGACCTATGAACCTTGCTTTGTATTTCTCAATGCTTCCATCGATTAAATGTTTTATATTGAATAGTCATTTTGAGGTCACAATAGACTTCCCATCCGGTCTTGGTATAACATCCCATACATCATTTTTCACAATCGATTCATATTCCTCGACCATAGCATCCTTCCAAACTTGTTATTTTACAACTTCTTTGAATGAGGACAATTCGGATTAAAACATAGTGATCATGCCTACAACATATCCTTGAAACCTGAATGGTTTCTTCTATTCTCTAAAAGGTCTACGAATGGGAACATTTCTTTCAACTTTTTGTAGAGTATCAAGAAGCCAAAGTGGTCTCTTCCTAGTAGGAGGATCACTTGGAGGAGGATCTAAAGGATCCATAGGCTCCATGGGATCATCAACAATATCATACTAGGGCACAAAAGGACCATCTATGATATCCCAGTCAACATTCTCCTTCTTGGGAGGAGGAGGCGGAGGAAGGTCTCTCGCTTTTCCAAGAGCTACATCCTCATCGAATGTTACATCCCTGTTAATATCGACCTTCCTTTGACCAGGAATATATATTCTATATGCTTTAGAATTTTCACAATAACCCACAAGCGTACCTTTTCTTCCTATAGCTTCCAACTTGTTCCTTTTGTCCTTCAGTACATGAAAATATATGAGTCACCCAAATACAAAAAGATGGTTAATCTCAGGCTTGACACTTATGAATATTTCTTTGGGAGTCTTGTTTTGTAATGCTTGATGAGGCACCATATTTTGAACATATATAGAAGCATGTTTGGCTTCTTCCCAAAGGAATTTTGGCACCTTTTGATCATGGAGCATGGCATAGGCAGCTTCTAATACAGATATATTCTTCCTTTCAGCTAAACCATTATGTTCAGGAGTATATGACACATTTGTTTCCTTCTTCATCCCTTATTTCTTGTGAAATTCTATGAATTTGTTTGACATGTATTCCCCTCCATTATCTAATCTGAATACTTTGATTCTCTTCCCTATTTGATTCTCAATCAAGGCTTTGAATTCCTTGAACATTTCAAAGGCTTCATCCTTGTGCTTAAGGTAGTATATCCAAGTCTTTCTTGAGAAATCATCAATGAAGGTGATTTAGTAGAGATGACCACAAATAGAATGCACAAGCATCGGACCACATGTATCGAATGAATGAGATGGAGGATGTCATTTGTCTTGTTCTCACTAGAGGGGAGTGGACCCCTTCTTTTCTTTCCACTCATACAACCTGGGAAAACTCCATCATGATGGGCGTGAACATTGAGAATACCTGAGGCCAATTTATTCAATTTCAAAGGAGCATCACAGTGTAGATGAGCCAAACTTCGGTGCCACAACTCGCTCAGATGATTGGTATTATGAACCAATGCTAGAAGTCGCCTTCCAATGACTCTATAGAGTCCTTAAAATCTTGATCCTAATGTAAATGCATCTCTCATAGGTGAAAGAGCAGACCAAGTCAAAAATTTTCCTTTGATGAAGGAAACCCTCATCCCTTTATCTTCCAATGTGGATATAGATACAAAATTATTCATTAATCTTGGCACATACATAACATCATGCAACAGAACTAATTCCCCAGAATTCAACTGAAATTTGACAAACCCAAAACCTTTCACGAGGTGAGTGGAGTTATATCCAAGAATGATTTTCAGCTTAGTCTCCCTCTCCACTAGATTAGAGAGGACTTCTAATCCAGGTGGATGTTGGTAGCCACCCACCTATCCCATTTGGACCCCTACAACTGTATCTTTCAGTCTTTTTAGTTTTCTAAATTGTAGCACAGTTTACTATTTTTAGCAGTTTTTCGGGTCCTAAACTTCTGGAGCCGTTTTGAGGCCTAAACGACGTTCTTTGGGAAATATGGGGCAACATGGGGCCATGGACCGATGTTGCCTCCCAAAGTGGTAGTGCTCGGATATATCTTTCTAACGGGCTATTGTACACGTCAAACAGAGATTGTATGCCAAAGTTACGACCCCGGGAAATTGATGTACCAATTTACCCAAACGGGGCCCACAATTTGGCGTTTCATCTTCTAGGGTTAGGTTTCAGGATGTGAAAGGTTTTCCATTGCTTCTCAACCATAAATAGGCCTTCGAGCCTCATTGTGACATAGTTCAGAACAGTTCAGAGGCATGTAGCCGCCACATCTCTTCTCAGAGATAAGCTACCATCGCCCTAGTTGGTTTATTTCCATTTCTGGTTGTAAGCATATTTCAGTATTTTCCATTAATGAAATGAAGTATTATTTCCGCTGCATCTTTGTGTATATGGTTATCTCTGTGTTTTTTTGCGTTCCTGTTTAAGTCCGGATCAGTGGTATCAGAGCAGTCTGCTTTTTCTCTGTTTTCCTTTGCATGTCCCCAAGTGGTCGGGATATAAGGAGTTACGGCTTGAACTGGTCAAACCTTTGCAAGACCAGCCTCGCAAATCCCGATGGCCTCCCATGACAGATGAGAAGAAAGACGAGGGGGCAGGAGATCCTATCAAAATCTTGCTCAAAGAAGCCCTCGAGCGGCAAAGGAACGCAATGATGGATAGCTTTGCGCAGATCCTTTAGTGGCTACCCAGAGGTGACGCATCGGCTTCCGGCAGCTACTCTAGAAACGCCACACCCTTTAAGGTACAAGTTAATTTTGAAGTCCCCATATTCGAGGGTTAGATAGACACAGATGTGGTAGATAAATGGTTAAATCTGATAGAAGGGTATTTTTCTGTTCATGAATTTTCAAGTCGGGAAAAGATTGTTTTCGCTCTTCTCAAAGCAGCCCCCCATGTCAAGGACTGGTGGGAAACCTAACTGGCGAGCAGAAGGAGAACGTACATTCACTAATTTTCAGCCGCACCCAGCTGGGATTCAATTTCAATGCCATCAGAGCAGTAACTACATCAAAAGCTATGAGGACAATACATCAAAATGGACCAACACTGCTGCAGGGAACGAGACCAAAGATGTGCCACAAGTTCACAAACATTCATACCCTTTGCACATAGTTGGGTATCAAAGATTCTGAGCTTGCATCTGGTACCAAATCCCGCGACATGCCGTTTACAGATACATCCAGGAAGATGATGGAGTTTCTTGAACATCTCCTCAACGTCGGCATAGCATACCGATACGCTATCGAAAAATCTAGCAAAAGTTCAAATAGAAGAAGCCGATAATTTGGATCTGCAAATCCAAAGCCCAAAGGACAAAGCCAAGGCGGGGTGACCCAAGACAACCCATCGAAGCCGCAAGAAAAGAACAACACCACAAAGCCGAAGAAGGACACAGGAAAGTGGTGTGAGTTCCACAAGAGTCCCAATCATAACACAAGTGAGTGTTGAACCAAGCAGTCATTGGTGGCCGAGTTGAAGGCTTCCGAATCAGATACATGTTCCGACCCTAAGCCAGAACCCGACAAGGGGAATGGAAAAGGGAAGCAGATCATTGATGCAGATCCCAACACCACTGTTGCCACTGCCAAGATCCAGAAGAATGAACCCGAAGAGCCAGAGGAGGGGGAGCATCTTTTCGACTCACAGATGTGGGTGAAAGGTTCGCCGCTGCAATTCATTATTGACAGTGGCAGCCAAAAGAACCTTATTTCAGTAGAGGTCATGAATCGATTGGGCCTACCGATTACACCACACCCACAGCCATACAGTATCCGGTGGCTTCATGAAGTACGAGATCTAAAAGTTCGCCAGCAGTGCCACCTTCATAGATGAGGTATTGTGTGATGTTACACCTCTGGATGTTTGTGATGTATTATTAGGCCAGCCATACTTGTGGAGGCGACATGCTGTGTAT
>APFE031630952.1:0-17040 GCA_000404065.3 Pinus taeda
TCATCGAATGAGAGACAACAAGATTCCTGACAACAAAATACCAAGTTTTCAGGGACAAAGAATAGATTTCCAGGAACAACACATATAACAACAACTTTATAGCTCTAGTCACCGGCAAGAGTCCTTGAATTATGTGCAAGATGTAAAAATAGTTCAGATTTCCTCTTTTCTAGTTCTATTTTTGTAATAAATCCAAATCAGTTTGGAAAAGATATTTTGTAATAAATTATGATTTTAAGTATAGATATTTTGATTAGAAACTCTATAAATACTTTGTAGTTTGAAGTAGGAAGGGTTGAACTCTTGTGATAAGCCATTGAGCATGATTGTAATTCTCTGAACTGTTTATGAGATTAATAGAAAGATTATGGACTCATTTTGAAGCACCTTGTGTTTTTTGTGAGTTTTCTTGTTTCTTATTATGTCTCCATCTTTATTTATTTCTACACATGCTTAAACTTAATAGGAAATTTGGGTAAGATAATATTAAATATCAATCTTTCTGAAATCCCTTGAGAAGTTATAATCAATTATAGAGATTAATTAACTGAAACTATTTGTTTAAGTTCATTCCCTTGCATGATTTAATTGTTGCTTCCTATTATCTTTAAATATGCTTTGTTTGGTTGTAAAAGGATTTCACACACATCATCTATATATGAAAAGTTAAATATTCTATTTGACTAAGGAATCATATTTATCATCTTAGAGGCCTACCTTTCATAAACATTTTAATGCTTAATTCTGTTAAAGGTGAAGAATCGACCCTTTTATTATATCATAAATAATTAGGATTTGCATCTGTTTAACATTTTAAAGCATTGGTCATCCAAACCCAAATTAAAATGACATTTTAGATGCTTTGATATAGTTCCTTAGCCTAGAACTGTCTACAAAGGACAACATGAGATTTGGCGACTCCACTGGGAAGTTCATCCTCCGTCGTTGATCCGAGTGAGGGTGGCCTCAATCTTTTATCGTTGCTCAGACTTTATAACAACCTGACAAAACGTCAAATTGCTTTGTTTTATTAAAAATATATTAATTAATCATTGATTAAATAACATAAAAACAATTTCCCCGGATGCGGGTGTGTACTAGTGTGTTTAAGTTGATGGGACAGGGGTATAAGGGAAGCCACATGCCTACCATGCACGGAGGCGACTTGGAAGGCAGTGGCGAAGAACACCCCTGGACGGCAAGGTTAAATGCTATGGGACGGAAGCCAAGGAGCATTTACGCTCCGACCTCCTTCGGCTGCGTTGCAGAGTTTGGCTCTGCACCACATTTGAATGCCTCATTAATGGCGGGCGACCCTCGAGGCAGAGTATGGAGTTTTATAAACAGCGGCAGCCCTTGCATCACCATAATCACCTGGGCAGGGTCTGGGGATCCCATTCCGTCATTGGTGCTGACAAATTCATGCCGTGGTCTGACTTCTTCCATCCCGGGTCTGTTGGTTTAGCTTGTTTACGCCCCTGTGGGAGCTTTGCATTTCAATTCGGCTCACGACTGCTCTGTCACCATGATAAGGACTCATCAGCGGATGTTGAGTCGTCGTGGCTCTAGTCATGGAGGGTGTTCGCGCCCCTCAGCCGAGGCGGAAACCCATTCTCCCTGTCACTGCCCTCATTGTCGCTGTCATTGCCACTACCCGCAACTAGGAGGTGCTAGATCTCTAAAGCACAACCAATTCATGGAGGCTAGCTCACCTGGGTCTTCGGCAGCTCCTTACTTCAGCTTTGCAATTTTTACCTTCAACAGCCCCCTGAACTGTCCAAGAATTAACTCCCACGTCTCTGTCCTCTTTATTGATGAAGCCCAGGGCGAGGGGGGATCCAGTGCTCCATCAGAATTCGAGGCCCCGGTTGACACAGCCACAACGTCCGAATTGCCCAAGGTGGAAAAGGGGAAGGGAACATAACTGCCAGACCCTCATCGAGAGAAGAATCGGGAGCAACCAGAAGAGGCCGAGGCGAAAGCAGGCCAAGCGCAGGAAGAGGAAGAATATGGAGGTGCCCGATTGTGGAGGTGCCAGAGGACTAGTCTGCTGCCACGTCTCAGGTTCTGTAGCTCGGGTGGGATTTTGGTTCTTTCCTTTCTTTTGGTCATGTCCATCTGTCTAATTGTCTCTGGCTCGACTACGTGTCGATTATCTTTTCAGTCAATGTGTCAAAGTGGCAATCTGCCATCACTGAGGCGTAGGGTCAGTTACAGTCTTGCTTGGTTATCAGTTTTGTGGGAGGTTACAGTTGTGCAAGGTTGTCTTTTTGTCCTCCCCTACGTGGGAATGATTTTTTTTGGTCACAAATGCCCCTGTGAGGGCATGAATCAGGTAGCCCTCTCTCTCTGCTACATTTGGCTGATCCAGAATGCCACTCTTTATCGCAGATGGATCTTTTAGACAACATGCATGTAATTGTACTCTGGTTTTTATGTATACAATAGAATAGTTTAATCGAGAAAAAAAAACATAAAAACAATTTAAAGAATAATACAGTGATAATGTGGCAACATTTAAACAAACTCACCTATTTCTTTGGGATTTCATTTTTGTTTTTTTGATATATATATAATTTCCCATTTTATTTCTTTTCTTTTTCTTTTTCTAATTTTTCAACATAAAAGAAATAGAAAATATTACATGTTGAAAAAAAGTTACAACAAATCCCTTATAATCCATTTCCCAAAACTACCCTTCTGATGTAACCTTCCTTTGATGTAATCTTCCTTTTATTTATTTGGGTTGTGGTCCATACGCCCATAACATTATTTCCATTGTTCTAAAATATAATATTAGTTGGTTACCACATTATACCCATTATATACCATTTCCCAAAACCACCATTTTGATGTCACCCTCATTTAATTTATTTGGGTTGTGGTCCACACCCACAAAGCACCATCCTACTGCACCATCCTTCAAAACTCCCCATGTAACTACCATTTTTTTAATCTAAGTCCCTCTTATAGTGAAAGCTCACACATCCTCAATGCTCTATTGTTTAAATGCAACATTGGCCTCCCTTTAATATAATACCAACTTACTCTTTTTCCTTCTGCTACCTTATCCATACTACATTTAACCCATTTCCTTTCATTATATATACATTTTTTAATGATGGAGCTTCCCTTAACTTGTCACACACTCATTTTTTAGTAATTAAATTTTCTTTAAACTCCTCCATGCGCAATATTCGTTGCCACATCATTCACTCTCTATACAAAGGTGACACATGGCATTGGCACATTACCTTCTTTCGACTTCAATAGTATTAAGTGATAGGTGACAAAATGTCACTTGACGACATTACCAACTAAGTTTAAAATGGAAAATTCATGGAAATTCTCACATTAGCTTAATAGCTACATTGAACACCTAGTCACCACTACCAATTTAGTAGTCATCGTACTTACAAGATACAAGAAGAATAAAATCATAAAGTGCTACAAGACACTTCACCCTAGGGATTAATTGTTACTTTTTCTAGGTAAAATTCAAATTACCACAACTTTACCATATAAACACATATGTGGGTGCCATACTTGTCATGCCATGTATTTTTTTAGCATTTTGAATAGCTCGTTTGAGAATTTTTTTGAAGTCTGATGTAGCCAAAATTGATACTTTGACATATAAGTAGGGATCATTTTGATTTATTTTTTTAATCTTGGTAAGAATACATTTTTACTATAAAGTGTTTTATTTTATTATTATTATTAAATTAAATTTTTCTAGATTTAAAGTGGCATAGATTATTTTAGCTCATTTTGCATTATGTTTTCTACTTTTATTTTTAAATGGAAAACCATATGGCCAAATCTATGGCAAATATAGCACTCCACATGGCCAAGATATGAAGTAAGAGGACCAAATCTAATACTACTCATTCCAGATCTAAACCATGCATGAAATGCTTCTCTTCTCCAACGGTTAGACCTGCGATATGTTGCATTATGGCCAAATGAGTGGCATGGGTTACAATAACCATAAAAATCACAAGTACACCAATTGCACATACTTCTTTGCTGTTGGAATTGTTGGAATCTCTATTGATATGGTCTATATGTTTTTCTCCAACAATTTGTTGCAACATGCCCAAACTTGTGATAGCTGTAGCATTGTATGTCACGCATAAAAAGAATAAAAGGACTCTGCTTCCTTTGAAATATTATATTTATGTCAAGATTATCACTAGGAGAAAAATATTTTCTGATTGTTGGAGCTCCTTGAGATTTTCTTCTCTGTTGTTGGTTTTGTTGCTTGACCAGTTGCTAGTTTTGCTTGATTTTCCACTGATGGTTCTTTTGATTGCTATTCAGTTGCTTGATCTGCTTCTTGGTTCCTTGGATCTCACTTTTGCTGCTGGTATTGTTTGTTACAGTTTTATTGGGTTATTCTTTCTTGGTTTTGCCTGCATGCAAACTAGATTCACGCTTTTCAAATCCAAGACCAGATTTATCCAATGGTGATTTTTGGATCTCAAATAAATTATCTAAGGCAACAATGCGCTTCTCCATTTTTTGTTGCTTTCTCAATAAACAATTTCAGCTTCTAATTTCTCACATTCTTCTACCTTAGCTTGATATTGTTTCCTCATTCCTTCCTCATCTCTTTCAAATTCTACAATTTTAACTTTTAAGATGAAAATCTCTTCCTTGATCTTGGCCTCCTTACCATCACAAATCTACAATAATTTTTCTTAATCCTTGCATGCAATTGTTAGTCTAGAAATCTCGGCTCTAAGACTCTTAATATTATTCTCATCTTCACTAGTAAATGCAACATGATAAAAATTTGAATCCTCAAAATTGTAACTCAAAAGAAAATAATTAATAGTTATACTTTGGATTCATTTTGCTGCAAAACCTTTGGTTCTTGATCTTCTAATGTTTGCACTTTATTTTCTAAACCATTTGCACTAGGAAGACGAGACTCTTGTGGTATTTGCACATGAGTGCATGATGTAGCGGCCGGTTTGCACGCACCCTGGCCGCGTTAGAATCTTGTGGAGCTGCGCGGATGCTGCAGCCTATACGGTTTTGTGGCGCATATTCCGATGATGGCGAATATTCCGATTGTATGTTAGATTCGATGTGACTGTTATCAGCATTGTCTGATAAGTATACAATGTAATAAAAAGAGGGCCCTATAACTAGCCCCTCCCTTTAAAAAATATATATAGGTTGGTATTTAAATATTTTATTTAGCATAAATATAATTTTTTTAATATTAATATATTTTTTTTTAACTTAAATTGGGATTTAATTGATATCAATAAGATAACCAACATGGATTGCTTTTAAATTTGTTTGGGAGATAAATATTTAAAAATTCATGTTAACATTTAAAAAAAAATCGATTTATAAAAATAAAAACAAACATGTCAACAGATTTGATCTCTAAAATTATTTTATTATTAATATTCCTAATTATGTTAAATAATTATTTGTTTTTAAAGTTAAACTAAATATTAATATTTTTAATGTTTTTAAAATTTTAAATTAAATTTTGAGGTCACTCGTCAAAAATATTACATTTACTCAACCAATATTTGATCAGCTTTCCATATAAAACTGAAAAATGGAAAAACTATATACACCCATTTCACCTGGGAATGAATCATGACACCATCAAATAGTCGCAATTCCCCTAAATGCCTTACCGGGAATTGCGCTAGGTTGAAAGCCCACATTTACAAAGAACTTATTTGCGGGTACCCTGACTTATAACACTTAAAAAAATTGAAAATAAACAGCACCCGTTTAAAACCCAAAAAACTTTCACCTTAAAACTTGATTGAAACCTGTGAATTATGTCCCTTAAAGGAGGGTTGGATAGAGATTTAAGCACTGGGAGACACTGGGGCATCAAACTGGGAAACTGGGAGACTAAATGTGTTCCTGCAGAGAGGGCATTGAAGTTCAGAAAGTTCCGAATGAAACCAATAAAAAATGCAGGTCGCATGAAAAAGGTGACTGCAAGGCAATCGTTTTGTTGCCCATTCGGTGGACAGCGTCTCCTGACATATTGCGCATATCAATGTGTCGCCCTCGCCATCATCTTTAATGGTTACGGTTTCTGAAGAGTCAACAGCGGCCATAGCAGCGGCAAAGGGATAGCTCCTGTAGAGAGCAAGGAATTGGTCTCTTAAATTAAGATTGAGATCGAAATGTTCGACTCTCAATTGTATAGAATTAGCAGTATTACTATCGTTTTCCAAGAGTTGCAGTACCCGATTACAATCTGCAAAACTTCCACTCCATACAACTTGTTGGCTCCACACATTTCCATCGAGGCGGCCCCAATCTACGATAATTCTCAGCAAAACAAGGTTGATGTTTTCAGCCATTGCATCCTGGATATTCCTTTGGCCACTGTAGTTGAGAGGACGCCATTCAGACTTGGGTTTCTGTCCAATGTCATCTAATTGACGTACGTACACATTATCCCAAACACTCTCGAATTCCCAGTCATCCCAAAAATTATCTTCGCTATCTCCAATCCCTCTAAACGTTACACTAGAGATCAGGTGCTGTTGAACGGGGTCTTCGTTTTGGGTGGATGCCCCTCCTTCATGTGAACGGCCATCAGCTGTACTTGTTAGAGTAGAAGGTACATATTCTTCCATTTCCCATAAGATCATGTCTCTATTTATTGTGTTGTCCATGTGACGCCCAACCCTCTCAAAAATTTCTCTAGCAAGATTGGTATTATCATTATCGCTTACATTTCGTGATTCCTCCATCTGGTCGCCTTCTCAAAGAGTTTGCGAATATACCCTGAGAGAGCGCGATACAAGACTTTCTTCCGATAACTGTAATGCTTTATATATTTATACTATCCTTTCAGAGTTTGTAACAACTGTAATGCGTTATATATTTATACTATCGTTTTAGAGTTTGTAATAACTGTAATGCTTTATATATTCGTTTTAGAGTTTGTAATATAGTTGTGTTATCTTTCGCAGGCCGACTAGAAGAATGACTAGCTTTTAGTCTGCCTTCAATTGAGCCTCAAACATAATTTGTTTGCGGTGGCTTACCTTTCATTATTCCAACTCTTTGCAACCATTTAAGTCGTTTATTTAGTCACTGAAATCACATAGCGTATACGCATTAATGATTCTTAAACGATTAGTTAATTCGAAAATTTTTATAGCTTTTTGTTATTAGTATAGTTATATTGTTGGGTAATTTGAAAATGTTTATAGGTTTTTATTATTAGTATAGTATTATTAATAGGGTGGTTAAAATAGGTTAGATTAATATTATTTTTTTATTTTTTAATTTTAATTATTGGTGTATTGGCTTATGGAAGGTTCAAAGTGATTTTGATTGAGATATTTTAACAATTTTATTAATATTGTTGAGTAAGTTGATAACTAGAATATTCTGGTAGGATTAGTGGAACATAGCAAGAGTCATACTATAGTAAAATATGGTAAAATTATATTTCAGAAATAAATGATTAATTGTGGTGGCTATGGTTGTGCATGTTAAACTAGGCTTTACTTGAAATTATGTCTTTACATTGCTCTCTATTTAAGCTTTTGCGATGGTCTGCCTCTTAATGTGGTCATGATGATGAACCACACTTGTTCGTAAAAAAAAATTTCTCATGTGATTTCTACAGAAAGACTTTGTTTAAATAGTTGAATATGGTTAACAATTTTTCCTCTAGTTGATTGTGGTTGGACATTTTGAACATGGTTGACAATGAATAACTATGATTTTAGGCTATCATATAAACCAAGGGAAGAGATCTTTTAGCCTAGATCTAAGGATACATTTTTGTGGCCAATGTTCAAAGTTGGGCACCTAAAGTGTTCTCCTTTTATATATTCTCTCATTAAATAACATATCACCACAACACACAATGGGTTGTAATTAATAACCTTTAAGACAATTACATGGATCCAAATTTCAAAAACTGGAGGACACCTTATAAAAATTATTAGATTTCTTAGGGTTAAAGGACCTTAGACATAAAATATTCTACTCATTAAAAGAAAAGGGAAATTATGTATGCTACTCTTACATCAAACTCCTAGAAAATAAAATATTTCATGGACACATGTCCATGAGACATTAAATATTTATGCCATGTTTTTGCATCTCTCAAGGAATCATAGAGGTTCATCTTTAGTTAGAAGTCCCTTAGACTTCACCAAATACTCATAGAAATCTTTTTTTTATTCTCACTTTGCAATTCTTTGATTGAGCATATGCTCTATGTGAAACTCTTTGAAAGTGGGTAATTGCTTGTTCCATCGAATCCCTTTTGCATCTTTCCCATCCTCTACTTCAAGTTCTCTATGGGGATGAACTTGTACAACATTAAATATAGGAGAGAGCCTTCTATCACCTGGTATGTCATATTGATATCCATTTGCTAATAACTTTCTAAATTTTCTTCAACTTTAGCTTATTATACTCAACTTTTGAAAACCCTTATCTTCTCAAAAGGACTTTAAGTGATGGCCAACTCCAAAGCTCACTTCTCTTTCTTCGATATCCTAACTTTTTATATACTTTTGGCTACTTTCTTGTAGCTATTATTTAATTTGTTCATGTATACTCTACAAGACTATGACGACTTACTCTACACTAGCTCTTCCAACTTCTTATTTTCCCAAATTTCTAAGTACAAAGCTCAGACATTCCATACTGATTGATTTCCACGACGTGATAAAACTCAAGATTCTATTGTTTTCCTTTAACATATTGATAAATTCTACATTTATCCACAAACTTCCTCAAAATGAATTAATTAGTTATTTCCAAGTAGCTGTTAAGAGTAAATTCTATTTTAATTCACAATTTAATTCAAGGACAAATTAAATTGGAATATTCTTTTTGCCACATTTCAACACTCCCTCTCAACAAGAAAGGGATTATTTGCCACCTTGATCATGTCTCTATGGAACTCGAATTTACACTTTGACAATGCCTTTGTCAAAATGTCAACATACTGCAGAAACATGATCCTCCCAACCTGTGAAAAGCCATGGGAAACAAAGGCTATAAATGTGGGAATTGAATGGTAGAGTCATGAATTCCTACAATTTTGTTTCACAATGTCAACACAACCACCTCTCCACCTCCTTCAAGGACACCTCTCACATCAAAGCATCATTTTGATCTCGAAGAATTACACAAGGAATGGGGGTTGTTATGCATCAAATTTCCTCATCTCTATGTGGAGATTGATTAGTAAGAAGTGTTTGATAATAGGTCACCGATTCCTACTCATTTTCACAATGCTGAACCAAATGTTGACTGTCATGGGAGGATAGCACAGGAAATCATATTGTGTTGGAATCACTTGATCATTGCCTTATATAATAATTTAGTATTGTGCTCACCCTCTCTAAGCAACTAAACTTGGGACCTCTATTAGCATAAAAAATCCTCTTTCTTTTAGTGTTTCTATGGCTAGTTAATATTTATTCCATGTACTTTAATAATTTCTTTTAATTTCCCATTTTGGATAATTTGTTGTTAGATCAGTTGCATCCTACTTTCCAAGGCTTTCTTATTTAAAATAACATTTCCAACTTCTTTCCTATTCTAATAATTGATCTTCATTTTTAGCTCCTTAAATGTGTGCTTCTTGTTCATACCATGGATCTTAATTCCCTCCAATAGCCACAACATTTCCCTTGGAATCCCAAACCTAAAAGGGCTATTATGGGGCCCTATCTTCAGATCCAAATCCAGTTGGATTAGCCAATTGTTTAAACCCAACCCCACTAGAATAACAACTTCAACAAATAGGTATTTGTTAGTCAAATCTTTAGATACTAAAAATTTCTCTAACCACCTCACTACTTGGTGCATACCCACCCCATTATTTGTAGTGTCGTGTCATGTATCAAAGCCCTAAATTATCTGATCCCTTCTTTATTTTATTCAAGAGATGCAATTGAATTGTAATCTCCGCATATTATCATCCACATGTGAAGATATGATCCATAATTGTTCCAAGAAGGCTACCCTCTCTATCCAGATATGGGAACCATACCCCAACAAACACTCATTTCTTTTGAGCAAAGCTACTACAACCATCCAAATAGGATTCAATAATGGGCTATCCAATATGGTAAGACTACCTCCAACTGCTTCCTAAAAATGGCTAGTCCTCTAGCATTGCCTTTGGCATCTACGACCATGACTACACATTCCTTCCCAAAATGAGCTACAATATTACAAATTTTCTTATAGAAAATTTGTTGCATTCATGTAATTGAAGACTTTTCCTTGATTACTCTAAAATACCTTTGTTTTCTGAAGATATTTATGGTAGTGATATTCCAAGAGATGGTTTTCATTGCAAAAGTTGTTTGATGGAAAAAAATACCTCAATGAGGGGCATGATTTTCATTGACCATCTATTTTCCTACTATTTGAAAGGCTCCTAGAGCTTCTTTTCTCCAGTATTTAAGTGGTCACTCTATAAACCCCCATTTATGAAAGACAAATAACTTAGTAAATACAATGATAATTTTTTTTAAGCAATTATGACTAATATTATTACTTTATTAAATTTTGAACATACCCAATACTTGTACTAAAAATAATCAAACATTTAGTTTCAATAAACATTTATTTTAAATATAAAAATGACATGTAAATAAATATGAATTAGAGTTGAGAGTGATAAATTAGAAAAATAAATAAAATATTATTATTTAGATATACATATATATGATTAAAAAATTATAAAAATTATTATGTCTTAGATATCCATATTAATATTAATATACTTTAATATACTATATGTCAATAAAAAATATTTTTTGATATAAATCAAAATAAATCAATTGCAGCATACTCCGAAAAAATTCAAATTATAGTTGAATCCATGTAACAGTTCAAGAAAAAAAAAACTTATAATTTTCCGCGGTTGTATCAACATATATAACCATCAAGATCTGTTATGCAGTAACCGACATACTGCTCTACTTGCATTGACCCAGTAAACATTAAAACACTATCTACAATTCACAATATGTTTAAATTATTTCAATTCAGTTACTGGAAATGAAGAATCTTAATATTATCAAGGATTCAGAATATGTTTAAATTATTTCAATTCAGTTACTGGACATGAAGAATCCTATGTCCCAGGCAAAATGGTTATGAAGTTCTTTTGTTGGAAGAACATAGAAGGAAGTAAACAGAGGGAAGGTGGTAATTTAAAAGTAAGGCAACAATTGTTAGTATTCATAATGGTGTACATTTCTAAGAACTATTCATGGTTTAATGTATAGCATTACTCATAATAACTGTAAAAGTTTTTGAATCATCATTGATATCATGAATTTCCTGTCACTCACTATGGAAACACTTTGGAATCAGTAAGATAACCAACATGGATTGCTTTTAAATTTGTTTGGGAAATAAATATTTAAAAATCCATGTTAACAAAAAAAAAATTCTATCTATAAAAATGAAAACAAACATATCAACAGATTTGATCTCTAAAATTATTTTATTGTTAATATTCCTAATTATGTTAAATAATTTTTTGTTTTTAAAGTTAAACTAAATATTAATATTTTTAATGTTTTTAAAATTTTAAATTAAAGTTTGAGGTAACTTAGTCAAAAATATTACATTACTCAACCAATATTGCTCAAGCTTTTCATATAAAACTGAAAAATGGAAAAACTATATATACACATTTCACCTGGGAATGAATCATGACACCAATAAATAGTCACAATTCCCCTAAATGCCTTACCGGGGATTGCCCTAGGTTGAAAGCCCACATTTACAAGAACTTATTTGCGGTCACTGTGACTTATAACACTTAAAAAAATTGAAAATAAACAGCATACGTTTAAGAACCCAAAAAAATTCACCTTAAAACTTGATTGAAACCTGTGAATTATGTCCATTTAAGGACGGTCGGATAGAGATTTAAGAACTGGGAGACATTGGGGCATCAAACTGGGAAACTGGGAGACTAAATTTGTTCCTGCAGAGAGGGCATTCAAGTTCAGAAAGTTCCAAATGAAACCAAGAAAAAATGCAAGTCCCATGAAAAAGGTGACTGCAAGGCAATCGTTTGTTGCCCATTCGGTGGATAGCATCCCCTGACATATTGCGCATATCAATGTTTCGCTCTTGCCATCATCTTTAATGGTTACGGTTTCAGAAGAGGCAACAGCGGCCATAGCAGCGGCTAAGGGATAGCTCCTGTAGAGAGCAATGAATCGGTCTCGAAAAGTAAGATTGAGATCGAAATGTTCGACTCTCAATTGTATAGAATTAGCAGTATTACTATCCCGATTACAATCTGCAAAACTTCCACTCCATACAACTTGTTGGCTCCACACATTTCCATCGAGGCGGCCCCAATGTATGATAATTCTCAGCAAAACATTGTTGATGTTTTCAGCCATTGCAGCCTGGATATTCCTTTGGCCACTGTAGTTGAGAGGACGCCATTCAAACTCGGGTTTCTGTCTAATGTCATCTAATTGATGTATGTACACATTATCCCAAACACTCTCTAATTCCTGGTCCTTATCCCAAGCATTCTCTAATTCCCAGTCACTATCTTCGCTATATACTTCAATCCATCTAAATGTTACACTAGAGATCAAGTGCTCTTACGTTACACTAGAGATCAGGTGCTGTTGAACGGGGTCTTCGTTTTGGGTGGATGCCCCTCCTTCATGTGAAAGGCCATCAGCTGTACTTGTTAGAGTGGAAGGTACATATTCTTCCATTTCCCATAAGATCATGTCTCTAATTATTGTGTTTTCCATGTGACACTTAACCCTCTCAAGAATTTCTCTAGCAAGATTGGTATTATCATTATCACTTACATTTCGTGATTCCTCCATCTGGTGGCCTTCTCAAAGAGTTTGAGAATATATCCTCAAAGAGCGCAATACAAGACTTTCTTCTGATAATTGTAATGCTTTATATATTTATACTATCCTTTTAGAGTTTGTAATAACTGTAATGCTTTATATATTCATTTTAGAGTTTGTAATATAGTTGTGTTATCTTTCGCAGGTTGACTAGAAGAATGACTAGCTTTTAGTCTGCCTTCAATTGAGCCTCAAACATAATTTGTTTGCCATGGATTACCTTTCATTATTCCAACTTGTTGCAACCATTTAAGTCGTTTATTTGGTCACTGTTTAAAATCACATAGCTTACAAGTTCGATCTACTGAACTAGTCTATAATCTGGTTATCATGGAAGGTTGGGAATACCTTTTTTTTGGAGAGTCCAATCTCAATCAGACTTGTGGGGTTGGAAAGAAGGCTCCGAGTTATACCACGGGAAGACATTTCAAACCTTGGGGATCCATATACAATAGATTCAATATCAAGCTCCTACAAAGTGAAAAAATGTGTCTAGTTTTTTAAAAATTGCATACTTCTGTTTGAAAAATTAGTTTGACATAATTGAAAGGGCATAGTGAAGCATATATATAATTTTTTATTTGGAAATGACTCGAAGCAAGAAAATAGAAACACCTAGTAAGCAATCAAAAAGCTCTACCATGACCCCTAAAGAAGAGGAATAAATGCAACATTATATATCAAAATTACAAGACCAAATGCAACAAATTTATCTGTCACAAAATGTAACATAAACCATCAAGCTATGATCAACAAGATCAATGAAATAGAAGAAAAATTGAATGGAAACATGGAATAGGTGAAGAAATATGTTGAAGGTTTGAAGGAAATTGGGACAAAGTCACTACAAGAAAAGCTTTCTAATGGTGAAAAGGTAGTAGAGGAAACTCATGATGAGAACAAAAGATATCTTAATCATGATTTCATAGAACCTAATGTTGGATTGAATATCAACCATATTCCAAAGACTAATATGAGGAAGTTTGATTGAAGGATACTGTAACATGGATACTACAAATGGACAATATTTGGATCTCCATAATTTCAAAAGCACACAAAAGGAGTGTATTGCAACTTTATATTTAGAACCCAATAAGTTTGTATGGTATTGATGGCTTTTATTTTGTAAACAAATTGCCACCTAGTCCATTTTTATGGAGGAATTGATAACGCATTATGAGGATACAAAGTGAAACACATTCTTTTTCTTATTGATAAATCTCAAACAAAAGGGATCAATGGTAGAGCACATTGAGGACTTCCAAAAATTGAATATAAGGGTAAACAATATTCTAGAGGAGCATAGGGTTGATGTCTTCATAGGGAATTTGAAGGATAAAATCCAACATCTAGTCGCCTTTCAGAACCTGATTCATTGGAGAAGGCATTTAGGTTGGGAAGAAAAAATGAAAGCAAAATAATGGCAACAAGTTTGCCACTAATAACTATAAAGATAGCAGTCATGTTGTTGCTCCTAGCCTCCCATAACATACAAGGTTGACACCACAACAATTGGAAGAAAAAATAGAAAAAGGTATTTGTTACAATTGTGATAGAAAATACACTAAAGGTCATGAGTGTGCCGAGAATAAATTAGTTTACATAGATTGTGAAGAGGAGGAAGAAAATGATAAAAAAATGTCAAAATAAGAGGATATACACCATGAACCAACCCTAGAGAAACAAAAAATGAATCTGACTATATCTTGTAATGCATTTGCAAGAATTACTAGTCCTTAAACTCTCAAGATTGAACGACATATCAAGAAGAAAAATATTCAGTTAGTGAAAGCTCACATCGAGCATCAACAAAAATTTCTCCAGCTTTTAAAAGATAACCTCACTTTGGCACAAAATAAAATGAAACAACAGGCACATGAACATCAATGTGGAATAAGTTTTGATGTAGGTGACTGGGTATTTTTACGGATACAACCACACAAAAAAAGGTCCCTCAAGCAAGCTAAGAGGGATAAATGATCACAAAAGTACTATGGTCCTTACAAGGTGTTGCAAAAGATTGTTACTATGGCATGCAAATTGGATCTCCCTGCATCTTCCCGAGTGCACCCAGTTTTCCATATTTCCTGTTTAAAGAAGGTTATAGGTGACAAACTCCAACTTCAAACAATATTGTTGGGACTGTAAAAGGAAGGAAAAATCATATTGGAACTTGAAGCAGTCACAGATACACGAACTCGACATCTACAAAATTGATCAATTTCAAAATATCTCGTCAAGTGGAAGATCTTACCCATCGAAGATTTCACATGAGAGGATGAGAATTTTATACATAAACATCCATAACTACTCAAGCGTTGAGGAAAACACTTTTTGAAGGAGAGGGTCAGCTTAGGTTCCTATACTACTAATGTAGCTCATTACTATTGTTCGTAAAACCTCCTTATTGTATTAGTGTGCCCATGTATTCCCCATATTCTTATTATTGTGCCCCATAGAATCCCATTATTGTTATTGTTGTTTCCTTACAATATTATTGTTATGTAGGCTCTAATTATATTCTAACCCCTTAGACTACTATATATAGAAAGGAGGTCTTATCATTTGAATCATCCAATAATTGTTCATTTGTGTAATGTAAAAGAGGTTCCCTCTCAAAGAGGCTAATTTTTAGGTCATTCATATATAAATTCTTTGATTTTGTGAGTTGGTTGCATAACAACTTAGCTTGGTCTTTGAAGGAAATTATGTATCTATGTGTGTTTAACTAGATGGTGTTTGTGGAGTGAATATGTTGCTTCGGATGAGAAAGAGAATTTCGTAGTTGGAAATGTGAAGTGGAACTAACAACCAAATAGATCCTTACTAACATTAAAGAGTGACTGAATTTGTAATGAAATTCTTGTTCACCCAAGAGCATGTTTAAATTGTTGCATTTTCGTACATGCAAAACCTTCTAGAAAGGCATCGACTATTATGAAACCATCTCGCAAAAAGTTAAAAAAGATAGATCAATGCCTCAGAATTCAGCCTCTTCGAGGGGGCAACCTCCTTTATATTACACAAATGAATGATTCCTTGATGATTCAAATGAAAAAACCCCCTTTCTATATATGGGAGTCTAAGGAGTCACAATATAACCTAGCTGACCTAACAATAATAATATAAAGCCACAAAAATAACAATAGAGGGATTCTATGGGGCACAGTAATAACAATATGGGGGTAATAGGGGCACAACAATATTAATAAGGGATACAACTACAATAGTAATGGGGTAATCACTAGTATTATAGGGACCTAACATGCCCCTCTCCTTCAAAAATCTGTTATCCTCAACGCTTGAGTAGTTCTGGATGCTTCTGTATAAAATTATCATCCTCCCATGTGGAATCTTTAGCTCATAAGTTCTTCGACTTGATGAGATATTTTGAAATTGATCGATTTCGTAGCTGTCGAGTTCTTGTTTCTTTGACTACTTCTGGTTCGAATATAATTTTTCCTTCGTCGTCAAGTTCTGGCATTATTGTTTGAATTGGGAGCTTGCCGCCTATAACCTTCTTTAAACATGAAACATGGAAAACTGGGTGCACTCGAGAAGCTACAGGAAGCTCCAATTTGCATGCCATCGTACCCATCTTTTGCAACACCTTGTATGGACCATAATACTTTGGTGATAATTTATTATCCTTCTTAGCTTGCTTGAGGGACATTTGTTTATATGGTTGTAGCCATAGGAATACCCAATCACCTACATCAAAACTTCTTTCACTACAATGTTGATCTGCATGTTGTTTCATTTTATTTTGCGCCAACACGAGTTTATCCTTTAAGAGTTTTTGTTGATGCTCGATGTGATGTTCCACTGCTTGAACCTTAAAATTTTCTCTTAAATATGATGTGATGGATGGTAGCTGATATCCATAAAGTGCCATAAATGGGTTTATTTTTGTTGCTGTATGCAAGGAAGTGTTATACCACCATTCAGCCAGAGGCAACCATTTGACCCATTATGTCTGTTTATCAGATACAAAGAAACGAAGATATCTTTCCAAACATTTTTTTACTATCTTAGTTTGCCCATCAGATTGAGGATGATAAGATGAGCTATAAGCTAACTGAGTACCGAGACAAGAAAATAATTCTATCCAAAAATTTCCAGTGAAAATGGGATCTTTGTCACTTACAAT
>APFE031630958.1:0-97288 GCA_000404065.3 Pinus taeda
CATTACCAGACTTGCAACAACCATTTGAGATCGAGATAGATGCCTCTGACTATGCTATTGGGGTAGTCCTTACTCAACTGGGGAATCCAATCGCATATCACAGTGAGACACTTTCAGACACAGTCCGTAAGTATCCCACTTATGACAAATAGATGTATTCCATTGTGTAGGCCTTGCCAACAATGGAAGCATTACATTTTGGGAAAGGAAACGATCATCCACACAGACCACCGTCCTCTGCAGTTCATACAGATGCAAGGGAAGTTGCAGAATGATCGCTCTCAGAAGTGGTCCACATACCTACAACAATTCCATTTGAATATCAAGTATAAGAAGGGAAGCACCAATAATGTTGCAGATTGCCTCAGTCAACCACCGATCATGGCGTTAACCACCGTGCTCAACTCTTGTGGGCACGAGACTTCTGATTGGCCACTTCTCTACAAAATCGACCCAGAATTCAGACACACATACTAGACACTCTTGGAGGGTCGGCATGTTCCAGATTTTCACCTCCAGGATGCCTTGTTATGCCACCTGGGTCACCTTTGTGTTCCTTCAAGTGAGCATGCCAAGATGATTTGGGAAGCACACTACAGTTGGGCTGCTGGGCATTTCGAGGTCGCGAAAATTGTGGCAGTACTGCAAAAGTATTTCTATTGGCCGAATCTTCAACAAGATGTTGGGAAGTACATCAGATCATGTACTGCCTATGCCATTGCCAAATCGACCATCAAGAAGAAAGGCCTCTATACCCCGCTACCTATCCCTAGTCGACCTTGGGAATCAATCTCCATGGATTACATGTGAGGCCTTCCTTCCACTAAGGATGGAAATGACTATGTTTTTGTGGTCATCGACAGGTTCTTGAAGATGGCCATTATGGCAGCTTGCAAGAAGAATATCAAAGTAGAGGCTATTGCAAAACTCTTCTTTGAATGAGTGTGGGTGAACTTCAGGATCCCATAGTTTATCATCTCAGATCGGGATAGTCGATTCCTTAGTAAATTTTGGTCTAGTCTCTGGTCAATGTTGGACACCAAACTCACTAAGTCCACAGCCTTCCATCCTCAAACTGATGGCCAGACAGAGGTCGTCAATATGATGATTGTACACATTCTGCGCCTATACAACTCAAAGCATCCACGCACATGGGACGAGAGCCTCCCCTATGTTCAGCATAGCTACAACCGAGCTCTTCACAACTTGATTCACCACAACCCTTTTCAGGTGGGCTTGGGATTCTAGCCACTATGCCCCATTGACGTGGCCATGCCACTTGCAGCTACTCACACAGATTCAGCTCATGTCCAGTCCGAAACAGATAAGGCAACTAGCTTCATTGAGAACATCCAACATATTCGCCAGTAGGTCCATGACATTCTAGAGAAATCAATTGCCAAGTACAAGCAACGACATGATCAACATCGGGTACCACACAAGTTTCAGGTGGGAGACAAAGTCTGGTTGCATATGCAAAAGGAAAGCCTTACTGGAGCCTATTGGAAACTGATACCAATCCGCTATGGTCTTTACACCATTACTAAGGTTGTGGGAGACAATGCATTTGAGCTCAACATTCCTCCATTCCTTGGACTGCACCCAGTGTTCAATGTGGACTGCCTTCGACCGTACTTTCCACCATTGCTAGACACATGTGACATTGCAGAACAGCTCACACCCACATAATTAAATCCAGATTGCATGCAACAAGCTACAACTGATTGGATCATGGACACATAGATCAAGAACACTCGCCAATAGCATATCCAACTGTATCGAGTTGTCAAAGTAGGCCAACTCCTTCACCAGGGCAAGTGGCTCACCAGGGACCAAGTTCAGCAAAAGCTTCCTCATCTCATGGAGGAACTCAACACAATGGGGACCATTGCTTCCTAAGAAGGGAGGAATGATCCAAGTGGATATTGGAGGCCATCTACCATTTCCACCTTGGCCCCTAGCATTGTTTCTATCAACATTTTCAGTTTCCTTAATTGTAGCACAACTTACTATTTTTAGCAGTTTTTCGGGTCCTGAACTTCCAGAGCCGTTTTGAGGTCCTAAAGGACGTTTTTTTGGGACATCTGGGGGCATCATAGGTCCATGGACCAATTTTTCTCTTCCCAAAGTGGTAGTGCTCAAATAGATCTTTCTAACGAGCTATTGTACGCATAAAACGGAGATCGTATGTCAAAGTTACGACCCCAGGAAGCTGATGTACCAATTTACTCAAATGGGGCCCACAGTTTGGTGTTTCATCTTCTAGGGTTCGGTTTTGGAATGTTCCAGGGTTTTCCATTGTTTCTCAACAATAAATAGGCTTTCGAGCCTCATTGTAACACAGTTCAGATGCATGTAGCCACCACACATCTCTTCTCAGAGATAAGCTACCATCGCCCTAGCTGGTTTATTTCCATTACTGTTTGTAAGCATATTTCAGTATTTTAGATTAATGAAATGAAGTATTATTTCCACTGCATATATGTGTTTATGGTTATCTCTGTAATTTGTTGCGTTCCTTTTTAAGTCCAGATCAATGCAACTATGATGAGGAAAATTCTTTTCATTTGATTTAAACAATGAAAACCGTAACTAAAAGGGATAGAACAATCATAATGTTTCAACAAACAGCATAAAGCACATCTAATGCAACTTTCCCTATACCATTCCTACAAGCATACACAAACTTCTAAATGCATTATGCATGTTTTTCTTTTCATTCCTTTAATGTTTAGATGAACATAAGGAAACTAAATGCACAAACGATCAACCAATGATTTTCATAAGAAACGAAGACTTTACGAAAGTTTCTTTTTCAAAGAAATGAAGACTTTACGACAATTCTTTTTTAGAAAATACTAATAGATATAAGCTAACTTTGACAATGAATTGATAATGATAAAAAAGTCTCTTAAGAAACACTAAACAATCAAGGCCAAATTAGGGCTATGAGAGGAAATCCAAATTGATTTAAGAGCCATAGAAAACATTGATCTTTCAACAAACAACATCAGAAGAAAATTTGGAAACAACCAAGCCAAAGATGGGTTTTTTAGCTTGACAGGGATCAGCACAACCCTGAGTGGGAGACAGTGTGCTGAAGTGCACTGTCTCTAATCTAAGGTTGCTCTGCAGCACATTGTGTCAATACCAAGATTGCGCCAGTGCCATAGAGTCCAATCAGGGGACATTTAAGCACACTTTTTGACCAAAATCACTTCAAAATGTCTGAAAAAAGACAATGAAGTCAAGTAAAGTCTACTAGGATGTAATATGATAAGGGTAAACTACCAGGAACAATAGTCGTTCCCTAGTATGGTCGCTAATTTGTTATATGGAATTTATACCTACGGATAAGTACATTTTCCATAAGTTGGCAATTTCACTTAGAACAACAGAAAGAAAGTGGTTTAACCTTTTCCTATAATAGATAGATCAGATGAAGGAACCTACTTGTGATCTTTTGCTTCCTTTGATCTCCTTTGAATTGCTCCCATCACTCCGACTCAAACCAAATTCACTCAATTGGTACCTGCCAACAGAAATAGAAGATGAAAACGATCAAAGCATATGATCTATCTACTATAAAAAAATGGAATCGAAAACATTTGAACACATATTCATCATAGATATAAACAAGAATATCGGAAAAGGAATAAACAACTCTATTAATTTATATAAGTAGGAGTTACACCCAATGTGGTTCGATCCTGTGTCACTCATCTAGCTTAGTCCAAACTCTCATCACACCAATAGCACATCAATCCAGCAACATGACATTACTTGACAATGATTTCAAGTCTCAAACCCACAATATTTCATTATAATATCCAAATTCCAGTCCCTGAACAATATGATGAGTGGTCAATTTATAGGGAAATGCAAGTGGTTTTGTCATAAATTAGGCATTGAATGGTTTTCCAAAATTGCAGTTAGTTTCCATGGAGAAAGGGATGAGAGGATAGAGGGCTAATTTATCCATAGCGTATCCAAAGTTGAGCTCATAGGATGAGATAAGAGCTAGAAATCCTTCTAGAATGATCTAGAATCAAGGAATATTCCTAGAATCCTATGTCAATTTTTCTCATCCTTGTCCAATGCAGATCAAAGTGGGCCTAAGTGCACTGCAGTGTAGGTTTGAATGGGCCTACCTACTCTACAATGTAGTTACCCCTAACCAAGGCTGTGCTGGTGTCCCAAGGAGGCATTTCAGCAGGGTTTCAAGCTAGGAAACTTTCATGGATGAAAGCATTCGATTTGATGACTTGTCTAGGGCATGTAACAACTAAATTAGGGTTTGATGAACCCTAATTGTACTAATCTGAACGTCGGGAGTGATGTGCCGAAATAGACTTGTAACAGTTGCAGCTAAGTGGTATATCGAGCTACCCTGAAATACCTATCATGACTTCAACACTCTCGCCATGGCCTTTCTCACACATTTCTAGTTGTCGGTTCACTATGAAATTGGCACCCATCTGCTAACATTTCTCAAGAAAGACACTGTGACCCATATCTCTGATCACATCCATGAATGGAGACGTAGGCACCACCTGATTAAATTTGATATTGCTGATTAGTTGTTGACCGAGTGGTTCACCAAATCCTTCGTCAACAAAATTGTTGAGGACATTTCTATGGTTGGATGAGTCACTGAGGAAAAAGCCATCGCACGTGCCTAGTATCTAGACCTTTTCTATTCACAATTTGACACTTTATATGATGTGTTACCCAATGTACCCAGACCATCATCTGATTTGACAACATCTAAGTCTCCAGCTACACCTCCTATTGATGAAGTAATTGGTTCAGTGACTCAGACACCTACAAACTCTTCCAAACAGAAGTTGATCTCCAACATTGCTCCAAATGATTCCTCTTGAAATTCATCCGGCTCTGGTAAAACCTCAGAGGTTCACACTGTCTAGTCTACTGCAGTAGAAAAATCCTCTAAAGGTAAGAAGAAAGGCAAAGGAAAGGGTAAAGCTAATGCCCCAAAATAGGGCCCTCCTAAGTTATCTACTGGTGATGCTTCCCAACGGAAGACAAAATATTCATGCCTCATTTGTGAGGAGGATCACTATACTAAGGATTGTCCTAGATGATTCAAAGTTAGTCGTTTTCTCAAAGGGACCCCAATTAACTTGAAAGATCCCTTTCTGTCCCAACAGACCCAAATGGTAGACCAGCCTCAGTCATCTAATTCCATAGGTTCACAAGTGTTCATGATGAGTACATTGATTAACATGGCTGCCAGGTCAAAAGATTATCAAACTCCTACCCTGAGAGTAGGGAAAGAGAAAGAAGGCACCCCTTCTTCTTCTATCCCATTCAGTTCTAGTCCTTTCCATATAGAGTGACCTAATCCTAATTCCGCCATTCAACTGCCTTATTAAGATGTGCTACAAAAGTCCTTGTACAATCCAAACACTCGCGCCACTCAAAATTATAACATTGTTGAAGATTTGGCTCAAGAGCCATCAACTATGTCTACTCTCAAGGTCCTTCAGAGCTATCCCTCTCAGTGGAAATCGTTACTGTTGGCTATTGGGGGTATTGATCCAGCTGACTCTAATCTCACTTGTTTTGACCTGGAAAACCACGTTCCATGTTTACCTCATCACATTTCCTTTCTCATTCAGGTGATCATAAATGAGAAAACCATTCATAGGACCATCATCGATGGAGGCGCTACTACCTGCATCATGTCTATGGCTCATTGGAAGGAAATTGGTTCTCCTACTTTGAACCAGTCCCCTAACACTTTGGAAGCTTTTGACGGACATGATTTGCGACCATTCATTGTCCTTCCCAACCTTACCATCACTTTGGAGGGCAAGATAGTACACGTTAAAGTAGAAATCGTTGAGGCCAATGTTAACTACAATCTTCTACTTAGACAGAGCTGGACCCATGCCATGCATGCTGTAGCCTTCTCCATTTTCCATGTGATTTGTTTTCCCCATCAAGAGAAGATATTCATAGTCAACCAATCATCCTTCTTTTCCTCTTCCTTCCTAGATGGAAATGTTCCGTATTTCAAGAACACCGGTGCTCCTTATGAGAGTGTGGGGCTAGGATTCTTTAAATATCTTGACTTGATGGGCATTTTTCTATTCCCACCTCCTCATGTTGCCTTTCTCAACATGATTTTGGTCAAGTCTGATCCTTGGTTCATTCCTTCATCGGATCTTGTTGATACGTGGGGCGAGGTTATTCCGTTAAGTCTCACCAAAATTAATTACATGGGAATTGTTTTAGCTTCGCCTTCGATATCCTTTGATCATCCTCTTTCGAGAGCATCTCTTGATGCATATTCTCAATGATCTAAAAATGGGGCTCTTAGGATTCTTGTCTAACTTACAAGAACCTCTCCCACTTCCAAAGCTTTAAATTTTCCCAAGTCTATTTGATCAACCAATGTAGAAATCAGAAATGCTAAAAAATAAGGTGTATGCTTGTATTTGTTTTGAGTTGGTTATTTAGTTTAAAATATGTTGTTTGTGTTGATATGAGAAGGTAATTGAACTGATATACAAATGCATATAACAGTAGTTAAAGCAACAATAAAAACAAACACATAAGACAACATTATAATATGGAGTTCACCTTGATATCTTGGGTTATGTCTCCTTGAGCTCTAATCAACTCGATTAGGCTCTCTAGGATTATGGCTTCAATTCTTTTACAAGTGCTACACTTAACTCCAATGTTTTATATAGGAACATTGGGCTCAGAACACCATCTTATCCCTTGGCTCTTGGAGCTCTTCAGCTTTCTAGCTCTGGCTCTTGGCTCTGGCTCTGGTTCTTGCTCTGGCTCTTGGCTTTGACTCTGGCTCTGGCTCTGGTTTTGGCTCTCAGCTCTTGCTTCTAGTGCTCGCTCTCAGCTCTTGGCTCTAGCTCTTTTCTCTGGCTCCTCTAAGCTCTTTCTCTCGGCCTTTGCATGCCTCTGTGAATTGCTCAACCTCCAAGCAACTCCAACAACAATATTTGCTGCTGTCAATTGAGCTCTCCGGCTTTTCACTCGACCTCCAAGTGACTCCAAAGACTCTCTGTGCATTCAACATTTTTTTCATTGTTCACTCTTTTTTCTCTCTGCTCTGTTCTCTCTGTTCTTGGCTTAAGGCCACTCTGTCTCATGACTGTTCGAATCCCTTCTTTCGACTGTTACAGTCATTGCATCACCTCACAGGGAAAATGGTCACCTGTTCCGTAATGGATAAGTGTCATGTTCACCGGAAACACTTGATCATTTGAAACGACCGTCATTTCCGTTTACTTAAGAATGCTTGCGAAACATGAATCTCTACCAACCCATCGTCCACATAAAACTTCAAACCTTTATGTGTCGAAGCTTAATTCTCTGTCGAATCTGGTTCCCCATTGAGTGAAATCTCCGTCGTTAGATTTGGGGCCTCCAGATCCTATGGTTATTGCTCTTATTGCGTGGATAACCTGCTTGGGCGTTAGCCGGTGATGAGAGTGGTTTTATCTCTCATCCACCAGATACGCCTCATTCGATGTATGGCATCGCTAGGTCCTCTGACAAACCCGCTTACCGCCCGGAACACCTTCGATATTCTACCGGTTTTGGAGCGTGGGACCCACCTGTCATGTCAGCACTTTTCCCACAGTTTTCTGGTTTTCCTTGTGACCGTGCACTCAGGGCTATTCCTTCTCAAGGGGATTTTCCCAGTGATGTGCGATTAGGCCTTTGCGCTAATTGCGCGATCAGAAACAACCTCTGTTTTCTGATCCGGACTTCCTATTTACCAGTTTTCGCCACTGCGCGGTCTCCATGGGCCTCGGTCAACGTACTTTGACTGAAGGTCCTCATTGCTCCATGTTGGCTGCAATTGTCATTGTTCAGAGGTTATTTCTGATAGGCTTCGACATCCACAAGACTTTAAACTTCGTTATGAGTTTTTATAGAGTTCGGGTAGCTTTAGGAGAGTTTAAGGATCCAAATTCGGATCACGCTTTCCCACTAAAATAACTTTTGGTCCACCAAAATACTGATATACTGATCTAAGCAGTAAATGAGAGTAACAACACCCTCTTCTTTCAACCTCCCTACACTTGCCTTCGCATAGTGCCTCTGAGCCAAAATCTCTCACCACTTCCCTTCTTGGATGGGTTGGTCGTCTTGGGAAGCACTGTTTTCCTCCTTGACTTCATGCAGAACTTCTGCTGTGAAGTTTACAGAAGGTAGTTTGAACTTCTTTGCCTTGATCCTTGATCCAAGGTGGCTCAAACAAATGTGAAGTACATCTGCTCTACAAAACTTTCATTTGTACCTGTTTGAAAAACTTCCAACAACAATTGTTAACAATAGCAGGCATACAGACAACAACTACATGGGCTAACTCCTGCTTCAACAAAGAAACATATTTCACATTTTGTGAACCCTTCCATGTTTTATCTACATATAAATGATTGACTAGATAACAAGCCAATAAAACATGCCTTTACAACAAATGACCCTTCAAGTCAAGCATGTAGGAAAAAGACCTTTAAGACTCTTTTCCAAAAGATGAAGCACTTCATCATTATCTCCATTTTGGAAATCAAGTTAACTTCTCCCAAGCCAAGATTACATGCATCTCATGCTCATGCATGCATTCCATCTATCAACTTTCGCTTAAGTACACTGCACTTTCGAAGCTGAAATAAACATATTGTTGCAACAATCAAGTGAGTTTCCTACTCAACTTATTTCTATTTACCATTTGGTAAGATCCTGCAACTTGCATTTATTCCACAAAGAAATGCAAATAAATGCATCACTGGACATGCAGCCTTAATTGGATAAGAATTCTAACCATTTATTACCAATCCATTTCAAAGGTCCCTCCTGTTTGCACATCAGCATCAATATGTGAATCATCCTGAACCACATCAATCATGGAATCTTTATTTCCATCCCTGCCATTTTCTTTTTCCACCCTCTCCTTTAGCTTTGGTGGAAGCAGTGGTAGATTCAAAGTCCAACACCTTTCAGTAAGATGCCCTTGCTTATGGAAGTAAGTGCAACACACGTGCATCCTTTTTACAACATGATTTTCCTTGTCCTGTGGACCTTTGGCTGCTTGCTTCTTTTCCTTCAAAAGTTTCTTATACGTGGCCATACACTTCCAAAATCTATAAACATAATGGTTATCCAAACCACAAAAGGAACATGCAATCCTTTTTCCATGCTTTATAAAATCAAAAGGAATGTGTTTAGAACCAGATTTATACCCACCTTTTTCACCTTTATTTCCTTCACAAGGAGGTGAAGCAAATGAAGAAGTGGTTCCCTTTGGAACACCATCACTTTCTTCAAGGCTATCAGAGTTTCCACAACCCTTTGGTTCAAGCAGGTTCTTCTGAATGCCTACATCATGTGAATGATGTTTCGAGCTATTGCATTCCTCCTGAATACAATCCTCACACTTCTGAGGTAGAGGACTTGCAATTAAACTCCTTTTTGGAACTATTTCAATGGCCTTCATGGCAGCTTTGGAACTCTCTCCATAAGACTGTCCATAGCCAAGACCCAGATACTTAGGCCTTTCCTCAACCAATATTGGCTCAACAATACCTTGTGCATGTTTTCCCAATCCTTCTCTTTCATAGCCCATCTTGGACATTAGCTTGGACCCTATGCCTCTGGTATGTTTTTCAAAAGAACCAATACAAGCATTCTTAGAAGAATTTGAAGACAAACAAGAATGATTTACCTATTCTTCAATATGATACTTGGCCAAGGCTTCTTTTGCAACAAAGAGTTGTGACTCCAAATCATGCATCCCTTTTAGGTTCATATTTGCAATATGAAGTTTCCTCTCCATTTCCTGCAATTTGCTAGAAAGCATCTACTTCTCTTCCTCCACGGAATTCAACTGCTCTCTAAGTATGCCACTCTTACTTCCATCCTCATACATTTCTCTCACCATATCCATCATGATGGACAAATATTGCTTCATGTCTCCATTAAAGGAACTTCGGGAGCGAGAATAATTTGAGAACTCACTTGTAGAAGTTGTCATTTTACCAATGAACAAAAGAACTTCAAACAAGATTAATAAAGAGCTTATTTAACAACCTTTTGCAACAACCCTCTTGTGCTTCAAGGATTGCCTTGAGGTCCTTTGGGATAGAAGAATGCCTTTAACCCTTCTTCCTTCTTGTCCTTCTTGGGCTGAGCTATCAATAGCTTTCCCTTCACCTCTACAAACTCAAACAATAGTCAGTCTGCAACCAAGCATACAATCAATGAGGCAATCAATCCTTGACTGTCCAAACACCTTTCAGACAAGCAATCCAATACAACCTTATTTGAAGGTGGGGTTAATCAATCTTAAGCTCTAACTGAAAATGGGGCTCTTAGGCTTCTTGTCTAACTTACAAGAACCTCTCCCATTTCCAAAGCTTTAAATTTTCCCAAGTCTATTTTATCAACCAATGTAGAAATCAGAAATGCTCGAAAGTAAGGTGTATGCTTGTATTTGTTTACAGTTGGTTATTTACTTTAAAATATGTTGTTTTTGCTAATATGAGAAGGTACTTGAACTGATATACAAATGCATATAACAGTAGTTAAAGTAATAGTAAAAACAAACACATAAGACAACATTATAATATGGAGTTCACCTTGATATCTTGGGCTATGTCTCCTTGAGCTCTAATCAACTTGATTAGGCTCTCTAGGATTATGGCTTCAATTCTTTTATAAGTGCTACACTTAACTCCAATGTTTTATATAGGAACATTGGGCTCAGAACACCATCTTATTTTTGGCTCTTGGAGCTCTTCAGCTTTCTAGCTCCGGCTCTTGGCTCTGGCTCTGGCTCTTGCTCTGGCTCTTGGCTCTGACTCTGGCTCTGGCTCTTTGGCTCTAGCTCTAGTTCTGGCTCTCAGCTCTCGCTTCTAGTGTTTGCTCTCAGCTCTTGGCTCTGGCTCCTTGCTCTAGCTCCTCTAAGCTCTTTCTCTCGGCCTTTGCATGCCTCTGTGAATCGCTCGACCTCCAAGAAACTCCAACAACAATATCTGTTGTGGTCAATTGAGCTCTCTGGCTTTTCACTTGACCCCTGAGTGACTCCAAAGACTCTCTATGCATTCAACATTTTTTTCACTGTTCGCTTTCTTTTCTCTCTGCTTTGTTCTCTCTGTTCTTGGCTTAAGGCCAATCTGTCTCACGACTATTTGAATCCATTCTTTTGGCTGTTACAATCACTGCATCACCTCATAGGGAAAATGGCCACCTGTTCCGTAATGGATAAGTGTCAGGTTCACCAGAAACACTCGATCATTTGAAACGACCGTTATTTCCGTTTACTTCAAGAATGCCCACGAAACACGAACCTCTGCCAACTCATCATCCACGTCGGAATTCAAACCTTTATGTCCAAAGCTTAATTCTTCATCAAATCTGGTTCCCATTAGGTTCATTCTCCGCTGTTAGATTTGGGGCCTCCAGATCCTACGGTTATCACTCTTATCGCGTGGATGGCCTGCTCGGAAGTTAGCCCATGATGAGAGCGGTTTTCTCTCTCATCCACTAGACACGCGTCATTTGCTATATGTCATCACTGGGTCCTCTGACAAACCCGCTTACCACCCGAAACACCTCCGATATTCCATCGGTTTTGGAGCGCGGGACCCGCCTGTCATGTCAGTGCTTTTCCCATGGTTTTTGGGTTTTCCTTATGATTGTGCACTCAGGGCTATTCCTTCTTGAGGGGTTTTGCCCAGTGATGCGTGATTAGTTCTTTGCTAATCGTGCATCAAGGATGGCCTTTGTTTTCCGATCCGGACTTCCTATTTTCCAGTTTGCACCACTGTGTGGTCTCCATGGGCCTCGGTCAGCGTACTTTGACCGAAGGTCCTTGTTGCTCTGTACTGGCTGCAATTTTCATTTTTTAGATGTTATTTCTGATAGGCTTTGACATCCACAAGACTTTAAACTTCAGTATGAGTTTTTCATAGAGTTCAGGTAGCTTTAAGAAAGTTTAAGGATCCAAATTCGGATCACTCAATCCCCGTGGCTTGGTTCTTTGGAATCTCCCGATCCCTTAGCTGAGACTTTTATTTCCGATGAGAGTATCATGGAAGTAATGTCTCTGGAGGAAGTACCTTGGAGTGACACTCATCATCATTCCTCGTTCTTTCTTGACCCGACGATCATGTGTACTTGTCTTGAGAAGTTCTCTTCTTAGTTCCCAACCCTACCACTTCAAACGCCAATCATGACTTAGGAAGTTTGGTCAGAAGGGAACATGGGTAACATTACCCAAATGATGTCAATTGATATTTTTGTCAAGCATGGTGTCTTCATATCAGGGTAACTTGTTCTCCAGAAGAGATCAAGCTATATACTTGTCTATTCCAATAATTTTGGGATGCTTTTGCGTGGTCATATGAAGAAATGCTCGACATTGACCGAAGTATATTTGTGTAGGAGATTCCAAGTTATCCTCATGTGAAGCTCGTTTGCCAATGACTTCATCTAGTGTACCCTAGAAAAGTGGTCACCATTAAGGTTGAAGTTGAAAAACTTTTGAAAGCTGGATTCATTTATCTGATCCCTCTTATCGATTGGGTGTTGAATATTGTACCGGTGACAAAGAAACAAGACACTATTCATGTTTGTGTCGATTACCATGATCTAAATCGTGCCTGTCCTAAGGATAATTACCCCACTCCCTTCATTGACTAGATCATTGATGAATGTGCTGGGAGTGAATTCTTTTCCTTTATGGATGTTTTTTCTGGTTACAACTAGATAAACATTGTCCTCTCTGATCATGATAAGACAACCTTTATCCACCCGTGGGGAACCTTCGCGTATAAAAAGCTCCCTTTTCGCCTTAAGAATGTTGGGGCCACATTTCAGAGAGAAATGTCTTATATGTTTTGTGACATTCAAAACATCATTCAACCTTACTTGGATGATCTCCCTACTCATTCTTGTAAACGCCATGATCACCCTGATCATCTCCAGAAAATTTTTGTTCATTGTAGAGACTACAACATTTAGGTGAATCTGCATAAATGTGTCTTTTGCGTCGAATTCAAACGAATCCTCGGATTTATCATTTTTATAGAAGGTATTCGCCTTGATCAGCTTAAAGTCGAGGTCATAGTTAACTTACCCCTCCATCTTCATTGCATCAACTATAGAGTCTGCAGGGAAAATAAATTTTCCTCCATCGTTTCGTACTGAACTATGTTGAGCTAGCTTCAAGGTTCACCTAGTTGCTCAAGCAAGGAACCCCGTTTGTTTGGGATGAGGCTTCCCAAAAGTCTTTCGATAACCTAAAAGTTGTCCTCATCAATGTTCATTTTCTGCACCCCCCGAACTATCATCACGATTACTTCCTTTATCTAGTTACAGCCTCTAGTACCATCGCTATGGTGCTGGTACATGATGATGACAAAAGAAATGAACATGTTATTTACTACCTCAGTCGCAATCTCCTCAACACCAAGACATGTTATGCTCATGTCGAGAAGTTGGCTTTGGTTGCCGTACAGGATGTTCAATGCTTTCGGCATTACATTATACTCCACACTACCACTGTGATTTATGAATGCAACCCCATGACCTACCTCCTGACTCATCAGTTGCTGGGGGGAAGTATTCGAAGTGGATTTTCATCCTCCAAGAATTCGATTTGGTGTTCATTACTACCAAATCTAAGAAATCACTGGTCTTCATTGAGTTGATTTGATCCCTTCCCTCCGCTTCTCTTCCTGCTGGTGCCGATGAGCAGCTCCCAGATGAGACTATTTTCTTAATTAGCACCCTCCACCCTTGGTATGGTGATATCATCGTGTATCTCCAGACATCCACTTTTAGGTCTACATTGACCAAGGATGATCGACGATGCATTCATCGTCAATCTCAACCTTACCGTATCATTGGAGATACTTTATACCGCATCGATGTCAATTCATTTTTTTGTCATTGTCTCATTCTCGAGGAGGCTGAGACAGTCTTGAATGACTGCCATTCTGGCGCATGTGGCAGTCGCATGTTTGGATATGCTACAACTCAAAAAATCCTTCACGCTGGTTATTTTTGGCTCTCCATCTTCAAGGATTTCATCCTTGTTGTTTACAAGTGTCATGAGTGCCAAATTTATGAGCGTAAAATTTGCACCACACCTGCTCACCTACACCTCGTTGTTATTGTTGGTCCTTTTACCAAATGGGGCATCGAATATATGACATGTAAGCCTATTTTGGCCGTGGCGCATGGGTATATTATCATTGTTGTAGATTATTTCACTAAATGGGCCGAAGCGATGCCTACATACTCTGTGGATGGTAAAATAGTGGCTCAATTTCTATTCAATCATGTTATTTCTAGTTTTGAGGTGTTATTGGTTGATTTAATGGTATGTTAAATCCCTTGTTATTTTAATATGTCAACCCAGGGGTTTCGTAAACTTAGAAGAAAACCAAAATATATGGGACCTCAGATGCAACTATTGTAGAAGGTTTGTTTAGGATGGAAAGAAAGAAATGAAATGCATATTCCAAATAACTTCTAAAACTAAAAAGTTTCTAGTTCAAGATGCAACAAGCAAGAGAAGAGGCTCCTACCTTAGAAGGTTTTGGGTTTCCTCCCTCACATTACTGTCCCCAAGAAAAGAAACTAAAGTGAAATGGTTGATGATGTGTAGATAGCAAGGAAAGAGGCTTCTAACTAAGGAGATCCAGGTTGTCCTTCCTTACAATTCTATTCCAACATTGTTACCATTGCATTAAAACTAGAGATTCAGAAATAATTCAAACAAGGAAAAGAGGATGAATTTCAGTTATTGTTCATGATCAGATAGAAGGATAATTTAACTTAAACCCTTGTTTGTCCCTTCATATGCATATTAGAAATAATCCAAGAATCATCCAATAAGCATAAGAAATATTCACACATCTAACTTAAAGCATGGCCATAAAATGAATTCACATTAAATATATTTACACATATTTACAACAAATGAATATAATAAACATGAAGAACTAAAATAGCATATGCACAAATATAAACATCATACAACAAAGTTTACTTGTCTTGGTATGGGGGCCTTCCATTCCTTAACGAGCACGCTGAACAACTATCACATCTTAAGAATCAAACAACACTCATAAATCATGATTTGGAGAACATGATATTATTCATGTTAAATGAACAATCATAAATCTGATGCTAATGATTATCTGACAATTGTTATCTTTCTTTGAATGATGCTCCTCCTATTTATACATGAATTATGGATATGTACTCAACAAATGTAGATCCCTTAAATATCTACTACATCCATACTTGTCTCAACTTATCCCTAAATGCTAGATACAAATCCTATGACACATCAATATCTTCAAGATCCTTCTCCTTGGAATATGGTCCACCTCTTGAGTTGAAATTCGAATTTGATCTTGGGAGGCCAAGTAAGACCCTTCTAGAACCTCCAAATAAGCCTACACATGTCACAAAACTCATAACACAGATGTAGATATATGAAACCATGTTAATTTCCTAATTTTTAATCATAAATTCACTTTAAATAAATAAAATAAATAACTTTGGAAAACAAGGATCTTAACCCATATAATCATGAAGATGGTCACTTTATGTATGGTTTTAGGCTATATAGTTATGAAATGAGGGCTAAATGGTTATGAAATGATGGAAATATGGATGATAGTTTTGAGACTCAACATACCCCCAACTGAAGTTGTTGCATGTCCTCATTCAACTATTGCAGTGATTCACTTGTCCATGAGTTGATATTTTTTTTGAACTTCTTTGCTTCTTTATGATCTTTGACTTGTACATATTCTTTCCAAAATTTGCCTGATTATATTTTTTTCTTTTTGCAAAGTGTAATAGATTTGGTTGCAACATATATTTTTGATGGTTGGTTCTTGTGTGACAACCAAATTTTTTTTGAGCAATGGTTCTTGTGTAACAATGTTTTATTTTCTTTGTTGCATCAAAGTTTATGAAAAAAATTAGATTTTTTTTCAAGTCCTATAATATATTATAAATGAATTGATAATTTGAAAAGCATATAATCTTTTGGAATCATACTATAAGAATAGTTGATAGGGAATTATATGAAAGTTGGAATGAAATGAAAATGTGTGATAGTGTATGACATGTGAATATCAAATGATGTCTCTTCCCCCCAGCTAAAGATATGAAAATGTGAAAAAGAGAGTGAGGAATTTTCCAAAGTTACAATTTTAGCATTCTAAGGAATTGTATGACTAAAAATTAGAAAACCACATACCTTCATTTACCATCAATGTGAATGAGTTGTGAAAACTAAAGAGTGTGGTTGTTGATGGTGTTGAAGGATGGAGTATGTAAACAAAGGAATTTGATCTGGTTCTTTGTTTTCTTTCTGCTGATGACAAGATTGGGATCCTTATTGTTGTTGCTACAAATTGATTCCTGCTGCAAACTTCTGAATTGATGTAGTCTTCAATCATTACAAAACACGGTGATACAATTCTAGCCATGCAAATAAATGTGTTGATGTCGAGCATGAAGAGAAGTCATTGGATTACTGACCATTTATGAATGTTATTAACCAATGTGAGGCAAACTCACCATTAATGCCAATGAGCACCAAGGTACCTAAGTACATCTTGTGAAGTGCGAATATATGATTTGATGTCGAGCCATTTGCAAGATCTAATGATCAAGGGACATTGGTGTATTCCCATGATTATCAGTGAGAGAACTTGTCATTAATGCATACAAGCCTCAAGGTACTAATAAGGACTCTAGCCTTGAACCTAGATAATGTGATGATGTCAAGAAGCCAAGACTTGTTAGAAGGGAGGCCTTAATGAATCCTCCATCATATAACTTGAGTATGAAACAATAATTTTGAATGATTATGGATGAGAAATTTTGTAGTGGATCAAGGTTTATTTGAAAAATGAAAAGGAAATGGAATGAATCAACTTTGTAGAGCAGCTAAATGTTTTTATTAGTGGTTTACAAGTTAGTGAAAGAAAGGTAGGAAAATGACTGTGAAAGAAAATGAGCAGTGAAGGAAAATGAGACGAGGATTTTATTGATAGACTCAGTAGAAATGTGAAGGAAAATGAGATAAAGGTTTTATTGACTAAAGAAGGAGGAATGAAATGGTGAGACTGGCATTTTAAAGCTCTCAAGTGTTGGATCTGATCTGACATCATATGCTCATGCTTTGATGTTTCATATTTGATGTTTCTTTGATCATGTTCTTGTGAAATAAATGTGGTCTTTGAGAGAAACATTGCTTGGTTATGGTCATCTATTCTTCCTCGTGGAACCTGCAAAAAAACTAGTATTTCTTCTGAAATGGAATGTAAGATTATCAAAATAGATAGATGATCAATCTCTCTATTAATGAAATTTACACAAAAAACTGAGAATCGGTACTAATAAAACAAATTCACAAAAGAAAACCAAATGAATTTTTACCTATATCGAAACTAGTGCCTCAAGTTACATGTTGTGTATCGCAACAATTTATTCATTATTTTTATATTTCAAACTCTAATGATAGCTTTCACATTATGTATATCTTGTTGATATGTTTCTACGAATTCCTGAATCGTCGAAATCCGATGTCATATGAAGAAGTTAGGATGATTTGAACTTTGGGTGAAATAGTGAAGATTGTCATGAGGTTTCTCAACTGTAGGATTACACCCTTCTTGCATCTAAAAATCATGTCAATCTTCTTTGGCTAAGTCATGGCATAAAATTTTCCAGTTTGTGATGCCGTTGGCTTCTGTACTTGCAAGACTCAAAGAAAAATGATCATTTAAAAATACTTTATGAAATGAAAACACATGTCTACATGATTCAATCTTCCATCTACAGGATTCTCTTCAAGGCATTTTGTAAAACAATAATCCTATAGATTAAGCACCCTTATCGCTATTCTTCTTGATCCATTTTCAGTTTTGAAAAATGAGTTGGCAAATGGAGGGTGACTGTGTAATAGTGATGTGGCAGTGGGTGACATGGTAAATGGATGATGTGACATGTTGATTGTTTGACTGATTATGTGGTAATGAATGTGCAATATTGGCCAATGTTGTACTACTATGTGGTGGGAAAATTGTTGTTTAATTCATGTCAAAATTGTGAATAATTAACAAATTCCAATCCCTACAAAATTTGAACTCATAACCTCACGCAATTCAAATGACATACCAATAGATCACAAGTCAGTTTATGAATTTAATGGAATTTTGGAAGTTCTAATTATTCTAAAAAATGAAAATTGAAACAACAACTTGACAAGTGGCTAATCTAAATCCAATATTTTTAGGAAAATATGATTCCAAAATATTTTCCAAATCATTTTTTATATTTTTTGAACTCATCCTTTTTGCCTAGAAAGTGGACTTTTTAACCAATTTTTATTCTATAAAAAGCTTAGGAAATGTTTATGATTTTTTTTATATATTATTTTTTTGTTGCAGGTTGTAAGCATGGAGAAAATATCATTTCTGAGAATTTTTGCAGTAAAAATTATATATATATATATATATATATATATATATATATATATATATATATTATATATATATATTTGTTATTTAATTATTAAAATTTTTATTTTATCAATTTTATAAAAAAATTATTGATTTTTTTTCTTTGTGCTTGGCAACGCTGCTAGGTGGCTATCCATAGCTCTGTGGCTAGGATGTTGGATGGCCATGGCTGCTCGCTGCATTTAATTGAAATCTGTTTTTTTTTCATACAACCTAGCAAATAAGGCTCCAGAGAACCCTGAAAATCTATCAAACGGTTTCGAATTTCGAGGAAAACACCTATGTCAAACATAATTCACCCCGTTCTAAGAAAAACCCATGTTTTAGATTTTTTAGAATCGTTTTCATTTGGTGATAAAATGTGTTTTAAAAATGACGTATTTGGCCTCTACTCAGATAACTGTTGGGTGAAATTTGTTTGTTTTCTCCAAATCAAGAGAATGCACAACTATCTTTCATTTTTTCAAAATCACACATAACATTTGCAACAATTCGTTTGGTTGGCTTCCATGATTTTTTTTATTTGTTTTAATTTTCTTTATTCTCATTTTCATTTTTGTGTTTTTATTTATTTTCATTTTTATTTATTTCTTTGTTTAAATAAGAAAATCTCTTTATTTTTTTTTTAATTTACATGTGTTCCATTCACATTTAATATATATATATATATATTATAATATATATATAATATATATATATATAATATATATAATATATAATATATATATATATATAATATTTTATGTTCCATTTTAATATTTTTATGTTCTATTTCAAAATTTAATATATATAGATATATTTTAAAAGAAAACAATAATGAAAGAGTTTTTTATTTTTATTTTTAACAAAAGATATACTAACATGAAAATACCTTTTCTAATCCTCGAGGTCACACAAAGGGCAGGAGGAGAGTATACTCAAGTTTTTATTAGTTGATTCCTCTCTTTTAAAAATCTGGATGCAAAACATAAAATGAAAAGAATTGATCTCTTACCTGAAACTATCATTGAAGCTATCATTCTTCCACCTTCGCTTGTGTTCCTCGTTCACAATCGTTTGTTTTATTGCAAATTTTTCCTACCAAGAGTTAGTAAATGGGTGGTTCTTACTGCACCGTAAAATTTCAAAGAAAATAAATGAAATCAAACTTGAAAATAAAAAACTCTCTAAGCTTGTTTAATTTTCCTATTATATCCTACTCTATTTTGAGAAAGAGATTCTTATTTTTCTAAGTGAAGAAATATTTCCAATGAAGCCATTTACAGATCAAAATCTCTATTATGCTCACATAAAAATTTGAAAGATATACATGAATGTTTTTATGGATATGAGAGATCAATTGCACATTTGGATTAAATGCTAGGATTTGTTGAAGAATGGAAGAATGTTGTGGCTTCATCACCTTTTGAAACCAATTTTCTGTGTAGTCCTCATTATCTTGGATCTCCCCCAAATGCTTGAACATCATTCTAGATCTTATGTCCATAAATAGATTAGTTTGAAACTCTTATAGTGGAAAGATTGATTGAAATTTATGCACCCTATTTATCATGCTTTACATATGCAGCTAAAAATGGGATTTAAGACTAACTCCTATATACACTTCCCCATGTTACTAAGATATTGATGTCACCAAGTTATCCTTTCAACATGAGGTTAGCTTTCTATGAATCAAGCCAAAGAAAAATATTTGTACTAAATTAAATTCCTAATGCCTAAATGTAGTTATCCTTAAAATGGAAATGATTCCTAAAGAATCCTCCTAACTTAGTTACATCTAAGTTTGCTTTCCTGACAACGACGCCAAAAATGTTGGGTGATTTAATGGTATGTTAAATGCCTTGTTATTTTAATACGTCAACGTGGGGGTTTCATAAACTTAGAAGTAGACCAAAATATATGGGACCTCAGATGCAACTGTTATATAAGGTTTGTTTAGGATGGAAAGAAAGAAAGGAAATGCATATTACAAATAACTTCTAAAACTAAAAAATTTCTAGTTCAAGATGCAACAAACAAGAGAAGAGCCTCCTAACTTAGAAGGTCTTGGTTGTCCTTCCTCATAACATTGTCCCTAAGAAAAGAAACTAAAGTGCAATGGTTGATGATGTGTAGATAGCAAGGGAAGAGACTCCTAAATTATGAGATACAGGTTGTCCTTCCTTACAATTCTATTCCATCATTGTTACCATTGCATTAAAACTAGAGATTTAGAAATAACTCAAACAAGGAAAAGATGATGAATTTAAGTTATTGTTCGTGATCAAATAGAAGAAGAATTTAACTTAAACCTTTATTTGTCCCTTCATATGAAAATTAGAATTAAACCACTAATCATCTAGTAAACATAAGAAATTTTCACACATCTAACTTAACACATGGCCATAAAATCAATTCACATTAAAGATATTTACAAATATTACATGGAATAAACATGAAGAACTAAACTAGCATATGCACAAATATAAACATCATACAAAAAAGTGTACTTGGATTGGTATGGGGGCCTTCCATTCCTTAACGAGCACACCTGAACAACTATCACACCTTAAGAATCAAACAACACTCATAACTCATGATTTGGAGAAAATGATATTATTCATGCTAAATGAACAATCATAAATCTGATGCTAATGATTATCTAACAACTGTTATCTTCCTCTGAAGAATGCTCCTCCTATTTATACATGAATTAGAGATATCTACTTAATAAATGTAGATCCCTTAAATATCTACTAGATCCATACTTGTCTGAACTTATCCCTAAATGCTAGATACAAATCCTATGACACATCAATATCTTCAAGATCCTTCTCCCTGGAATATGGTCCACCTCTTGAGTTGAAATTCGAATTTGATCTTGGGATGCCAAGTAAGACCCTTCTAGAACCTCCAAATAAGCCTACACATCTCAGAAAAATCATAACACATATATAGATATATGAAACCATGTTAATTTCCTAATTTTTAATCATAAATTCACTTTAAATAAATAAAATGAATAACTTTGGAAAACAAGGATCAGAACCCATATAATCATGAAGATGGTCACTTGATGTAGGGTTTTAGGCTAGATAGTTATGAAATCAGGGCTAAATAGTTATGGAATGATGGAAATATGCATGATAATTTTGAGACTCAAGCCCCACCCACTCACCTACAACCCGTTATTACCATTGGTCCTTTTTCTAAATGGGGCATCGACTATGTGATCTGTAATCCTCGTTCAGCTGGGGGGCATGTGTATATTATCGTTGCTATAGATTATTTCACCAAATGGGCTGAAGTGACGCCTACATACTTTGCGGAAGGTAAAACAACGACTCAATTTCTATTCAATCATGTTATTTCCAAGTTTGGAGTGCCTCAGGCCATTGCCACCAACCATGGTTCCCATTTTCGAGATTACATGATGGCTAAGCTGACTTCTACATTGGGGTTGCACCATGATGGCTCAACCCCATATTACACTCAGGCCAATGGCCAAGTTGAAGCTGTCAACAAAGTCTTGGTTACAATGCTTGAGTGCACCATTGGGATGCACAAGTCAAATTGGCATCTCATGCTCTTTTTAGCTCTGCGGGCTTACCGAAGCTCGACCAAGGACACAACTGGATTCACACCGTTCCAACTAGTCTATGGCTTGGAAGAAACTTTACTGATTGAGTGCAAAATTCCATCCCTCAAGCTGGCCGTCGAACTTCTCCCCAAGACCTCACCTCAGGAAGAGCACCTCTTGTATTTAGAACGACTTGATGAGACTCACCGTCTTGCTGCTCTGGTCATCGAAGCACAAAAAAAGTGGGTCAAGTCCCATTTTGATATGCCTGTCTCTCCTTGAGCTTTTTCTGAGGGCGATTTGGTTCTTTTGTATGATCAGGTTAATGATAAGTTGGGGGTAGGAAAGTTTGAACCCATGTGGCATAAGCCCTATATTTTTAAACGTGTGTTATAGAAAGGGGCCTATGAACTTATTGACTATGAGGGCAATCCTTTAGACAAGCCCCGTAACAAGATTTATCTCAAAAAGTACTATGCTTAGGTTATCTTGCATCATTAGTTTTGTATAATAGGATGTTATTCATTTTGGTACAGTGTGGTTTGGTGTGTTGTTTTGCAAGTAGCTTTCTTGCTTATTATGTTTCTACCTTCTTTGCAGATGTCAGTGTCTCCTCACATCGGTTTTCCTGATGGTGCTTGTCGTAGTACCTGAAATCCATCATCCGCGTCATGGGCCATTTATGACTCCCATGGTGAGTTGATTTATCTTCAAGGTATTTGTCTAGTTCGAACAACTAATAACATCGTTGAGTATAGCGTAGTTATCGAATTGTTGTCAGAAGCTATCGCTCTTGACATCGAGAAATTGGATGTCAACCTTGATTTAAAACTTGTTGTTCTCCAACTCAACAGGCAATATTCCATCAGAAACCCTCAATTATTGAGAATGTATCTATGTATTCGTCTATTGGAGAGAAATTTTGATTACATTACGTATCATCATATTCCTAGACACATGAATACATTAATAGATGCATTAGCTAATTATGTGTTGGATAGAAATTTTCAAAACATGTGAAAATATGGTCCACCTCTTGAGTTGAAATTCGAATTTAATCTTGGGAGGCCAAGTAAGACCCTTCTAGAACCTCCAAATAAGCATACACATGTCAGAAAAATCATAACACATATATAGATATATGAAACCATGTTAATTTCCTAATTTTTAATCATAAATTCACTTTAAATAAATAAAATGAATAACTTTGGAAAACAAGGACTAGAACCCATATAATCATGAAGATGGTCACTTGATGTAGGGTTTTAGGCTAGATAGTTATGAAATCAGGGCTAAATAGTTATGGAATGATGGAAATATGGATGATAATTTTGAGACTCAAGCCCCACCCACTCACCTACACCCCGTTATTACCGTTGGTCCTTTTTCTAAATGGGGCATCGACTATGTGATCTGTAACCCTCGTTCGGCTAGGGGGCATGTGTATATTATCGTTGCTATAGATTATTTCACCAAATGGGCTGAAGCGACGCCTACATACTTTGCGGAAGGTAAAAAAATGACTCAATTTCTATTCAATCACGTTATTTCCAAGTTTGGAGTGCCTCAGGTCATTTCCACCAACCATGGTTCCCATTTTCGAGATTACATGATGGCTAAGCTGACTTCTACACTGGGGCTGTGCCACGATGGCTCAACCCCGTATTACCCTCAGGCCAATGGCTAAGTTGAAGCTGTGAACAAAGTCTTGGTTACAATGCTTGAGTGCACCATTGGGATGCACAAGTCAAATTGGCATCTCATGCTCTTTTTAGCTCTGCGGGCTTACCGAACCTCGACCAAGGACACAACTAGATTCACACCGTTCCAACTAGTCTATGGCTTGGAAGAAACTTTACCAATTGAGTGAAAAATTCCATCCCTCAAGCTGGCTGTCGAACTTCTCCCCGAGACCTCACCTCAAGAAGAGCACCTCTTGTATTTAGAACAACTTGATGAGACTCAGCGTCTTGCTGCTCTGGTCATCAAAGCACAAAAAAAGTGGGTCAAGTCCCATTTTGATAAGTTTGTCTCTCCTCGAGCTTTTTCTAAGGGCGATTTGGTTCTTTTGTATGAGCAGGCTAATGATAAGCTGGGGGTAGGCAAGTTTGAACCCATGTGGCATAAGCCCTACATTTTTAAATGTGTGTTATCGAAAGGGGCCTATGAACTTATTAACTATGAGGGAAATCCTTTAGACAAGCCCTGTAACAGGCTTTATCTCACAAAGTACTATGCTTAGGTTATCTTGCATCGTTACTTTTGTATAATAGGGTGTTATTCATTTTTGTACAGTGTGGTTTGGTGCGTTGTTTTGCAAGCAGATTTCCTGCTTATTATGTTTCTACCTTCTTTGCAGATGTCAGTGTCTCCTCACATTGGTTTTGCTGATGGTGCTTGTCGTAGTACCCGAAATCCATCATCTGCGACATGGGCCATTTATGACTCCCATGGTGAGTTTATTTATCTTCAAGGTATTTGTCTAGTTCGAACAACTAATAACATCGTTGAGTATAGAGTAGTTATCGAATTTTTGTTAGAAGCTATTGCTCTTGACATCGAGGAATTGGATGTCAACCTTGATTCACAACTTGTTGTTCTCCAACTCAACATGAAATATTCCATCAGAAACCCTAAATTATTGAGAATGTATCTACGTATTCGTCTATTGGAGAGAAATTTTGATTACATTACGTATCATCATATTCCTAGACACATGAATACATTAACATATGCATTAGCTAATTATGTGTTGGATAGACATTTGCAAAACATGTGAAAATAAAAAAACAAAACATTCGTAGCATAGTAAGCAACGAAATATAGCATATATATATTATAAATATATATATATAATATATATATATATAATAAATATAATATATTATAATATATATAATATATATATATATTAGATATATATAATATATAAATATAATATATTATATATATAATATATATATATATAATATATATATATAATATATATAGATATGTCAATAATAAGTGTCATAAATGAAAACCCCTAAAAAATAATATGTGTGTTCAAATACATTCATGGCTCGTAGGCCTTATACATCCGTGGCTCGCAGGCCTAAAAAATGTGGAATGCTAGATCTATGCACTAATTAGCATGATGCTTATGGTAGCATGTAACTACTCGTACTGCACAAGTCAACAGTCGGCGGATCCGATCTAATACCCCCACTGCGTGCCTCTCATATTGGCGTGGGACATCACCCATTAGGGTATACTCTGGGATACTGTGGGTCAATACCTTGAGGTTCTGCATGATCTCGTGCTCATTATTGCTTCCTTCTTGATAAGGAGTGACATCAAACTGCTAACCAACGCACCTGGAAATCGTGGACATCCCGACAGGATGCTCTAGTCCAACATCTACATTTATAAAATCAAAATGTCATGAATACATATATTTCAAAAACAATAAAAAATAAAAAATAAAAATTGTTTGTTTTTACCTCCATCGTCATAATCCTCCCCCTTTGGGAGCAGCATATCTAGATCACGGTGGAAGCTGATGCCGTTGTAGCAACTGATGATGCTACAATCAGTTGTCATCATAGCCATGAGAAGAAGGCAGGCTTATAGGAAATCTATTGGTCCCCAATAATCCTAGGCATTAATGCACTCCAATGGACCATCCGTGGGTCTCGTGGCAATGGCAGTTCCACCTTAGCAAGTTGGTAGTGAAATAGTGGCACTTGCTCCAGGAAGAAGGTCAATAGAATGAAATCGTAGCAAAACTACTTCAGGTTTCCCACCTTGTCTTTTGATAGCTGGCACTTCATGTTTACCTTTATGGCTTCCGCCCAGTTGAAGATAGTTAGTGCCGTATAGTCAATAGCATATTGAAACTTCGACTTGTTGGTTTCATTCTCTATTTAAGCCCTAACCACTCTATTTATGGTTAACAACAATACTCTCAGCACAATATCCTAAATAGTCATGATCTCTATCTTGTCTCTATTTGATTTGAGTGCTTCCAGGTAGTGTTCTACAAGTAACATGGTCACACTTGCCCCAACGGGCCTTGACCTATATAGATTGACTGGATCCCTTCTTTGGGATAGCCCTGTGATGAAATATATGTCGGAAGTTTCCAACTCCTCTTCTTGATCATGGATCATGAAAACTTCTCGATTGATATCACAGAGACTGATTAGATACCGTAGCAATTCGGGTTGAGCCTACAGACCTAGCGTGAGGAAGAACTTGAGGAGCCCACAGTTCCTCAAAGCATTCAAGCAATTTGGGTCTACCATTGCTTGTGTGTCAATGTCCTCATGCTCGCATTCCTTCCAATCCACCATTTTTCGTGATTTTTTCCCTGCAAAAACCATACAATCAAGTCAATAATCGTCCTTGGCTAGACAAATTTGGATTCAATTAGAAAAATTAGGCGAAATTTTGGAAATTTTATGTTTGTGGCATCGACGTGACTGTTTTAAAAATAGTAGCATTGACGGTGCGCTTGATAGTCTTAATAACCCCTGATTGGCATGATTCCGTGCCTGAAATTCAAGTTGACCGAGGATGATTTTTTTTGTCAAAATATCCTCAAAAAATCCAAAAAACGATTAAAAACATGTGAAATAACCATGAAAATGGAGCTAAAGGTCTTAGCACTTACCTGCAACTAATAGATCATCAAATGGCCTCTTGGATCTCCCATAATCTGCTCCTAAAAAACTAGGGCACAAATGGGTGAAAAGCTCTTCACACAAAGGTAAAATGGTAAATGGTAAAAAAAATTACTTTTTCCTCCTTTTATTCATTTTTGATGAAATATTAGGGTTTTTTAAAGTATTTTTGACCTATTTTTGCCTCAGAAACTGGATAATTCATTTACCTTTTGTACATGACAGGTGACAGATCACTGATGATGGTACTGGAGTCATGTTTAAGCTCTTTTCTAGACTCTTAAAACTCAAATGAAAAGATCACCGAGTATTTTTCTCTTTTTGACTCGTAAAAGAGAATAAAAGGCCCGCTTTCAAGCTCTTCCGACTCTTTAAACAAGAAAATATTGCCAATCTCTTTTCTTTTTGAACTCGTTAAAGGCTGTGAAACATCATTTACCTAATATATGTTTACCCCTTTTTTGGGTTGCGTCAAAATATTTATGAGAAAGGTACTCCTTAACTAAAATGGTCAAGCGGTTATCTCAAGTATCATTTTCTACCTTTTCGGGCTTGAGAGACACAAATGCATGAAAAGGGACCATGTGGAGTTTTCTTTTCCATGTATTTTTCAAACTCTCTAAACATGAAAAACATACCGAGTTACACCTTTTTCAAACTCGTTAAAATATTAAATGACATTGGATTCCTCACCATGACGGACATGAGCTTCTCCTACCTAGGGCTCATTAAACTTACTAAGTTGGATCCATCCGAAGGATGAACTTACAGTGCAAGCACATGCTATCCCCTTCAAGCTTGTGATAAGAAATAATTGGGGTACTTGCCAGAAATTGTGGGGGGAAATGGGAAATTCTATCAGTCGTGTAGGCAGCTCACTCTTGAACATGACACTTACTGCTTTGTGTTGGGTTGGGATATTCTCATTTTCATCATTGACCTTCCTGTGTTGGGCCATTCATTTTCGCCTTCCATTTTATCTCTTCCACATCATCATGACCACCGATCCTATGGATCTAAAAGCTACCAAACTCTAGAGTTGTGCTGCTGATATGTTCAAGAGTTAGTCCTTTTGTAGCTACACTTACTCTTGATTCTCTGTATCGTCTGAAATCATTTGCATCCCTTTGTCTCGTGTCAATGATGTGGGATACATCATGTCCCTCCTTCGACGCGATCACTTCATGTCAACTTTAGCACATTATCCAAGAAGTTGGTTGAGAGACTCCCTTCTAGTACCTTAGAGCTTTCATGCCTTAATGGCAAGTTCTTTGCACTTGATGACAAGTTCACATCATTGTCTTTTGATTGGGTTATTTCACGGGTGTTCGACTTTACTTCCTTTATTCACATTCCGTGAACTGTGTTGCTGGTACCTTGAGATCCATTGTCATTATTCGTGCTTTCTCTCATGCTTGTTAACATTTCACATCATTGATCAATAATCAAGAAACTTTCTAGCATGTTCAACTTCAACACATTCATTCACATGTTAGCATTTGTACTTTGATCGGGTCATTTGGAGCACAAGACCTTGGGCTTAGGTTACATCAACCCAATTTGTGAGGCGGTGTGAAATGATCAACTTGATATACGTGTCTCTTTCAGATGGATGGCTATGACCATACCATGAGTTTCTATATGTGATCCTTCTCATTATTGGATGGTTGTGACCATACCTTAGTTTCGTTATGATCCTCTTTATTGGATGGTTGCGCCCATGCCTTGGATCCATTTATATGATCATTCCCTGGATGGTTGCGTCCATACCACAATTCATGTATCATATGTCAGAGTTTTCAGTGATGTATATGTATCTATGCTTGCTTACAAGTTTTTTGACGACAGAATCCATTTCCCTGCATCCACTTGTAAAGCATTTCACCCCTCACTCTAGTTCGGCCTTCACGCTTTAGGGGGCATATATTACACAACATTTTGTCACTATCCCTATACTCCCTGCCCACGGTCCTGGAGGACCTCTATAGTGAACCATACATGCTTTCCCATCATGAAGAAACTCCCACTATGTCCCTCTTCAGGAGTAGAATAATTCCCCTTTGCATAATTTCCCAAGAATCTTCCATTTACCCCAGTTTACAAGACCAATGGTACTAACCAGTTTCCTCCTCGCACTGATTTACAGAGATAAAAACTAGCACTAGCATCATATGGAGTGTCCGAGTCCTTTTCCAGTCGTGTCGATCTTCTTTTAGCAAGTTTTTTAAATATGGAGTCAAAGCTTCCAGGTCTAGAAGCTTCTTAACGAAAGTTTGGTAGACGGTTGGTCTAGATGGAGCCGAAGAAGTCAGTTTGGGCTCCTTTACCCTATTACAATGGAACAAAGTTAAGAGATAAGACCTTCTCCTATGATGAGAGGAACCATCTCCCATCCATGCAAGCTATATACACCTCTCTTTTCCCAAGCTAAACTAGTTTTGGAGTGAGCTTGAATGATCAACAAGACATCTATAGCTTGTAGCTTTCCAGTGTATCTTTGAGGGAGAATAGTGTGTTTGGTTTGGTTTGAGACTAGAGGGAAGAGGCCTTAAAAATTCCATTTTTGGGGCTATCCATGAGATGCTAGTAGAAGTGTGGGAACCTGGATATGTCAGAGGAGACAAACAAAGTCAAGGCATTGGTCATAATCTCTTTTTGATTTATATGAATACAACTATTGATTGATTTCCTACATGAAGTGTTATCTTACATATTTATGGCTTAATGTTCCTTGACCTGTTAAGTAGGTTGAATACAATATTGTATGCTATCACGTTTGTTGTTGTGGTTTGTTTGCTTTTTTCAGGTATTCGAAGGAAGGAAATGAAAGATAGCTAGAGTAAGGAAGCAGGATCATCACCTAGCAGGATAACGTTATAAGAGGTAGGCCCTCTTATTTGATTCTAGCTTAAGGTGATTTTCCATAGATTTTTTGTTTGTGGCTAGACCCGCTCTCTTGGGCTAGAGGAATTGTTTGTGTCCGCACTGAGAATTTACTTGCACCACATCAACAACCACTCTTGTTTCTTTCTTCTGGATTTCCTTCACTCCCCTCTCGTGAGTTTCTACAGTAATAGACCCACAATGAAGGCTAGAAGAAGTAACCTTCCATTTTTGAATTTCCATTGTCAACAAGAATTCTCGAGCCTCTACCAAATGGAGAAGTGATTCGGTCTACATGGATTTCAATGTCATCTGCTTATCTTATTTTTGCACTGCTTTCGAAGTTGTTCTAACAGTTCAGGGAGTTACAACAGCTTTACCAACATTCATTTTTCACTTTCTATCCCTTCTTCATGATCGTATCACCTGTTTTCTCAATTTAATAATTTCCATTTTTAATTGAATGTTTTCTTTGAATAACAATCAATACCAGTCCTGGATGGGGTCTTTCTGTTTCATTAGTTGCTCGATAAATTCTTTTTTTATAACAACATTTTCTACTTGTCTTGCAGTTGATGTTGGGTTTGGTGGATTATTATTAGCAAATTCGTCGGTCGGTTCCTAATTTACTATCACTTCCTCCACTCATTCAACTATCGGTATCCGTGGAGTGACTTCAGCGCCCCCTACTATAGGTTCTAGTATCACCAAATTTCTTACCAATGACTCAGGAGCCAGTATTAGCTCTTGAAGGGTGGTACCATTAACATCTCCTTCCTGCAATATTTCTGAGGCTATGGTTTCTTATCTTACTTGCTAAGGAATTGATAATGGTCCTTGCAGGTCAGAATCAATGACCACGACTCTTTCCATCTGATCAATAGTTGACACTGTCACTTGTATAACAGTATCAATAGTAACCCTCTCTTCTATCCATTTGCTGGTTTACACTACTTCTTTTGGAGCAGTGTCACTTGCAACATCCCCTTCTATTTTCTCAAAATTTGACACTATTTCTTATGGGCCAGTGTGAAGAGTAGCTTCCCTCTCCATTTCTTCTAAAATTGACATTGGATCTTATGGGGTAGTGTCAAGGGTATCTTCCTCCTCCATTCGTTTGATAGTTAACACTGATTCTTGTGGGGCAGTGTCAAGGGTGACTTCTTCCTGCGTTTTTCCAACAATTTCCACTGGTTCTTGTGGGACAGTGACAATAATGGCTCCCTATTCTATTTGTTCGACCATTGACACTAGTTCTTGTGGTATAGTGTCAACAGTGGCCCCTTCCTCTATAATTATTCCAACAAATCTCAGTTCTGGAGGAAAATTATTTTCTTTTACTGTGCAGGTACGATAATGGAATTTCTTGTCCCCCCTCGATAGGGAAGCGGGGAGTGGAGAACGAGGTGTAACATCTTCAATTCCCACCCACTAATGACTTCTTCCACAATTTCCTTAGGTTCACCCCTATCTCCTGCATCATCTGACTGGTTTATCATCTCTTCTTCCCTTTATTTCTTTGCTCCCTCTAGTGATTGTTCTTTTACTTTCTCCATGGGTTCAATAGTTGACACTAGTTCTTGTGGTGCAGTGCAAACAGTGACTTCCTCTTATTCCAAAAATTCTTCTTCAACTCTTAATGGAATCATAGCTGCAACCTCTTCTTTTACTAGCTCACCCAATTGTTCCAAGTCATAGGAGTTTGTGATAGGGCATGCATCACTAACAATTTGATGAATCCATGATTTGTGAGGATTGTCAATGCTTAGCACGAATGGAACGCAGGCCATGCCATTAATTGAATATTGTTCCAAAGAAATAACAAAATATATGAAGGATGAACTTGATGAGACTGGAGACATGCTAAAATCTTAAAATGATACTTAAAAAGGGTAGATAGGTGACCTTCATAAGTAATGTACCACATTATGAAGTATAGAACCCCGGCCCATGGCTGTGGAATTTTTTTTTGATCATATCCTTTCCTCTTATGTACCACATTTTCTCTTGCATGCAGAAATAACTCCAGAAATTTTGGTATGGGTGTTCTCTAGGAGAACCACTTATGTCCTCATTGTGGCAATCCACTAATAGTCAAAATAACTTCTTTTGTCACCTGATTTCCTAGTCCACAGACTCTGGAACAATTCCCATCCTGATTAAGTGTGAACTCAATTATTACCCTTTTGTCAAACCCCTGTAACCTTTCAACATAGATATTCCATCCGGTGTCTTAAAAATTATAGCATACATCTACTTGATGCTAAAATTGCATTGTGTTTTCTAGCTCATGTCTAATTGCCTGGCCGCCCATTCTATCCATTGTTATATAGCAACAAGTCATTGAGGGGGTTGTTAGCTGATAAAGTTTGTAGTAACAGTGATGACTGTAAATCCAAGTGAAGGTTACGACAAGATTGATGGTAAATGTGTTATAGTTATGATAATTACTCCAATGCATTGGAAAAGACTGCAAATTAATGCAGTCTTGCATATTCGTACAAAATTCCATTTCTAATTTGCGTGGATATATGTGAAGGGTATAGTCGGAATATAAAGAGATCATGGTAATGATAAGCGATTAAAGCGAGGGATCATGGTAATGATGAGTATTTAAAGTGAGGTTTAATAATAATGATGAAATAACATCATTATTATTAAATACGAGGTCTCTCTCCCAACTAAGGTATGACCATCCTTGATCATGATATGTCATGTCATAAATGAGATACCAATAAAATCCGTGGAGTCGTTCAGGGATGTACCTAGCGACTTACCTTAGCGAAGTGTCAGCATCAGCCAAGTAACAACACCAATGGAGTATCAACATCGACGGAGTAACAACACCAGTGGAGTATCAACATCGATGAAGTAAAACCACTTGTTGAGTATCCACATCGGTGGATTAACAACACCAGTGGAGTATCAAAATAAATTGAGTAACAACACCAATGGACCACCAACATCTGTGAAGTAATAGCATCAGTGGAGTGTCAACATTGGTGAAGTAATAACACCCGTTGAATATCAACATTAGTGGAGTAACAACACTAGTGGAGTATCAACCTTAGTGGAATAACAACACAAGTGGAGTAACAACACCATTGGAGCATCAACATCGGTGAAGTAATAGCACCAGTGGAGCATCAACATCAGTGGAGTAACAACACTAGTGGATTAACATCACCTGCAAGAAAAAGAGTGCTATTGATGGAGTAGCAGCAGAGTTTTAATTTATTATATATATATATATATATATATATATATATATATATATATATAAATATATATATATATATATATATATATATATATATATATATATATATATATATATAGATATTATTTATTCAATGTGTGGTGCAGAGGAAGTTTTCTCTACACTAATGATTTCAGAACTAGAGCTATCAGAAATATGCTTAACAAAGGAGTCCTTAGAGGTTGGGTGATGATATAATCTGAGGCGATGTGCATTTACAAATAAAGGAGAGTGTGCCTCATCTATTGTTGTAAGTCTAATAGTCCCATTGTCAAATACCGCATCAATTTCATATGGTTCCATCCACCTAGAGCAGAGATTTCCCTTGAATTCCTTGAATCGGGAGTGATAGAGTAACACCCAATCACCTTTTTGAAACGCTTTTTTCTTGATAAATTTATCGTGCCACTTGGTTCTTTGTTGCTAAATTGCAGTAGTATTCTACACAAATATCAAGCGAATTTCATCGAATTCATTTAGGTGTTCCAATCAATGTTTTTGGGCTGCAATAAGATCCAACCCTACTTCAAGAGTTGTCTTGGGTGTCTTAATTTTGAATTCCATTGGAAAAAAGGGGATTTTCCATACATAATCTCATATGGTGAAACTCCTATAGTATTTCGCCATGTCATTCTATACGCCCAAAGTGCTTCAGGAAGTTTCTCAACCCAGTTTTGGCGATGGTTAGCTACAATCTTTGTGAGGATATTTTCTAGTACCTTATTCGTGCTCTCAACTTGACCATACTCTAGAGGATGATATGGAGATGTCACCTTATGTTTTATCCCATATTTTTCCATAAGTGCCTCCATTAAATTTGAGGTGAACTATGCCTCTCTAAATGAGACTGTCTCTCTAGGGGATTCGTACTGAGTGAAAATTTCCTCGAATAAAAATTATGAGGAAACCTATTCTGTGGCTTTTTTCATAGCCTTGGCTTCCACCCATTTTGTCACATAATCTATGCAAACAAGAATGTAGAATTTCTGATGAGAAGGAGGGTTAAATGGTCATACAAAAATCAATAGCCCACTTTTCAAAAGGCTCCAAGACTAATTGAGGTTGTAGTGGAATTTCATCTAACCGAACAAGATGACCCATCCATTGACATCTGTCACATCCCCAAACATATTTCCTAGCATCACGAAAAATAGAAGGTCAATAGTATCCCATCTGCAACACCTTCTGACCAGTTTGTGTATCTTCAAAATTCCCTCTACAAGGACCATCATGGGAAGCTTTTAGAATATCATAAATCTCATCCTACCCTACATAGTGATGAATATGATGATCTGGTCCAGTGTAGAAGAGATATCCCTCCATCCATGTCAAACATGCACTTTTCTGGATAATTCTTCGTTGTTCTCTATATGAAAAATGATGAGGTAGCATTCCTGTAACAAGATCGTTAGCAACATTTTCATACAATGAATGTGAGTATAAATTGCAAAGAGATGCTCATTAGGAAAAATATCCTCTATAGGTGTATCTGCATCATTAGTATTTAGCCTAGACAGGATTAAAGATGCTACCACATTATCTTTTCCTGGTTTATCTACAATACTATTGTCAAATTCTTGTATCAATAACAACCATCTTGTAATTCGACTAGAAGTTACTGGTTTGTTCATCAGATACCTGATGGTTGAATGGTCTGTGTGCACAAGGGTGAGGCACCCTATAGTATAATGCAAAAATTTGTTAATAGCATATATGAGAGATTTTTTTTTTTTTTTACTTATAATTGATTTCAACAGGAGTTAAATTCTCATTGACATAGTAAATTGTGTACGGTTTCTTGTCCTCCTGTTGTCCCAAGACTGCTTCTACTGCTGTATGAGAAGCACATGTGGAGATATGAAACAAGATTTTCCAGGCAGGGCCTCATGATATTGGGGCTTTACAGACTAGTTTCTTGATTTTCAAAAAAGCTTCTTCACATGAATTAGTCCACACAAATTTTGCATCTTTAGATAATAATTGGAAAAGTGGAAATGTTATTTTAGAAAAATTCTCTATAACGTCTATAATAGCCAACATAAAAAATAAATCTACGTACCACCGTTGGTGTCTTTGGTGTAGGAAAATTTAAGATTACCTCAACCTTGGTAAGATCAACCCATATTCCCGCAACTGAAAGTAAGTGCCCCAGAACTGCCCCTTCTTCCAACGTCATATGAAATTTCACTGTACTAAGAGAAACAAGACCATGTTTGCATTATTTAAGTACTTTTTCTAAATTCTCCAAACCTTCTTCAAAATAATCCTTGTATGGGGTAAAGTCATCCATGTAAATTTCAACACTCTCATTAAGTAGATTAAAAAAATTCCCAATATTGCCTATTGAAACGTAGCAGGTGCATTATAGAGGCCAAATGGAAGGACTTAGTATGAAAAATTCCCCCAAGGGAAAGTAAAAGTAGTTTTATCTTGATCCTTAGGAGCTCTATGGATCTGTTTATATCCACTAAATCCATCTAGAAAGGAGAAGAACTTCTTCTCGGCTAATGTGTCGAGGACCTGGTCAATAAAAGGTAAGGGAAAGTGGTATTTTTGAGTTGCTTTATTCAATTCCATGTAATAAACATAGATTCACCACTTGCCATTTTTATTTGGAACAATGAATAGTGGGGATTGTTACACAACACTTTGTCACTGTCCCTGTCCTCCCCGTTCCTCGATCCTAGAGGACCTCTACAATGAACCCCGCATGCTTTGCCTTCATGGAGAAACTCCCATTATGTCCCTCTTCGTGAGCAGATCATTTCCTTTTTGCACCATTTCCCCTGAAACTTCTGTTTTTCCCAGTTTACAAGGTCGGCCCTAATGACCTTTGTCTCCCCCATGCTGATGTGTAGATATTAGAACTATTCCCCACGTCGACCAGTGCGACTGAGCTGTGTTGCAGTTGCGTCAGCCCTGTTGAAAGTTTTTTAAATTAGAGCCAAATATTCCAACTCTAGAATCTCTGTAACGGAAGTCTGGTAAATGGTTTGGTCGGATGGGGTCGAGGATGATAGTTTGGGCTCCTTTCCCCTATAATGCTGGAATTACCTCAAGGGATAAGTCCTTCTCCCATGAGAAGAGGATCCATCTCCCATCTATATTTCCTATATAAACCTCCCTTCTTCCCAATCACAAGCTAGTCATAGTTAGAGTGTTGGCTAAATGTGAGTATACTATTTTGATTAGACAAGCAAGATATTACTAGTTGTAGCCATCTAGATGTGTGAGGGAGAAGTGTGTTTGGTTTGGAGTGAAGCCTAAAGGGAAGAGCCTTTAAACTATTGTTGTTTGAAGCCATCATGGAGTGCTAGTAGAAGTGTGTGGGAACCTGGTCTTGTCAGAGGAAGACTGCGACATCAAGACGAATGGTTGTAATCTCTGTTTGATATTAATATATGCAACTATCGATTGATTTCCTACATGTTTTTAATATTACATATTCGTGTTTTAATGCTTCTTGACTCATTAAGTAGGTTGAATTGCAATTTTTCTATTACTATGTTTGTGTGTTGTTGTTGTTTACTTGTTTCAGGAGCTTGAAGAAGGAAGCGAGAGATTGTTGGAGCGAGCAAGCGAGGACATCATCAAGTAGGATAAGTGACCTAAGGAAATTTTCCACAGAATGTATATGTTGTGGATAAACCCATTATTGGGCTAGAGGAGTTTGTTTGTGTCCGCACTTATAATTTTACTTCACCACAAATTGGCAACTCCACTCGGGATATCCCATCTTTTGTTTGTTTTGGATTTCATGATTTCGTGACAAATTTGCTAGTTTCATGTTTTCCCTTTGGTTCTATTCCTTTTCTCCTACTTCCTAGCCTAAGTTTAAAATTCATAGTAGCAGATCTGGTCCCTGTTTTGAATTTTATTTTATTTTTCCTTAGTTTCCTCGGTCAACGCCTTTAATCCGCTGACAGTTGTGCCGACCAACGCAAATTGTGGAGGAACAATTGTGTTGACCAGCCTTTGGCACTTGTTGTCAGTTAGGCAGTTGCACTGATGCCTGTAAGTGGAGATTAGGGCTTGACCCCAATCTTGGCCAGTGTGTTCTACTCTTGTGTTTTTGACCATGTCAGCCTTTTTGACTATTTTCTCCCTAATTAGGAAGCTACTTTTCATTTGGTTTTTTCTTGCTTGTTGGTTTGTCATCTTGCTATTTGATTGATTGAGTCATTGAGTGGTCAATGACACTAGGGCGTCTAGTTAGTTTCCCATTCAGCGGCTTGTGGACTCATCAATTCCGATTGTGGGTGTGTTTGCTCCTTGCATTTTTTTTTGTCCTTTTACAACTTTGACCTATTTTTGCACAAGTTTGAAAAAAGGCTTCGCTTACTAGGTTGAACATATTTTTCTGGCATAGATTACATTTTTGGTCTTGTGTTTGGTAAAGTCAGTGTTTCATTGATTTGAATGAACTTCTCTTTTCATGTTTTCATCTACTTGAAGAGCTCATAGTCTTGAAAACTTTTTCATTGAAAGATTGTATGCGAAAAGTTAGTTTCGTTGTTTCATGAGGAAGTATGAAATTCTAGCTTGTTGCATCATTATGATTTGCATCTCTTAAAAAATAGAATTGCACCAATATTTGAAGAAGGAAAATAATTTTTTTCATTTTGAAAGGAATGATAGATAAATGCTTGTTAGGAAATTAAGAATTGGAATGAATTTTTCATTAGTTTATTTTTTGAAAAAGTGAAGTAGTCAAAGATCATTTCATTTTCAGTTACTTGATTGTTTGCATTTGATTCAGTATTTTCTACCCTCTCTGGTGTAGGCATTTCATCGAATTGAAAGGGTCTTGTCCCATTTAGTTTCATTTTAGGTCTTTTGAGTAGCATTGCTAAGACTTGAAAACTGAAACTTATCTCGAGATCAACTCTAAAATGAATTCAATTAACCTAGGCGCATTTGACATTAACAATCATATATAGAAGGTCTAGGCTAAAGACATATTCCAACATCTTTAAACCTAGCAGTTTTTGTTTGTTTTGACATTAGACAGCGCTAGCACAGATTTGTGCTCCCTGTACCGTCGAGTATATAACATGATACCCCACTAGGCTGCAATCCCTTTATCCTTAGGAGGCCGAGTCGGTCGCCTTGTAAATGTGCTACATTGAACACAACATTTGAGGAGATTGCCTGCTTGTACTTCTTGGTTCACCAAGAGGTATTTTGTAGTTCACGGTTGCTTGGTAATCCTATTTACCTAGATCATCTAGAGTAGTCATTTGATCTTTTTGATTCATTAAACTTAAAAGATCATTCGAGCACTTGTCCTTTCGAGCTAATTTCCAATCGAAAGTGATATAGTCATCTTTATTTCTTTCTCAAATATTAAAAGATTAAAGAACATTAATCTTTTATGCATCTTAATAATTGATTACCCATGATCCAAAACATCCTGTTAGTCTTTTTGACCGAACCGTGAGTTCCCTTAAAAGGACATTTTAAAGCCTTGAAGTTGTTTGTTGTATTGACTAAGACAAGGTCATCATGGCTGAACCATCTAGTTCACCCAATTACTCTTCCTCTCCTCTGTCTGAAAGATTGTCTGAGGAGCCATTTCTTGAGTTATCAGAGCCACTTGAGGATCATAATGTTGAACTCACAATTGTTTTGAGTGTTCAACCTTATTCATCTCGTCCTCCGCCTACTTTTGATTCAGGGTTATCTGTTGATCTTGGCCTAGAATCTCTGGATAATCTCGTTCGAACTCCAAAGAACTTGCCGACCACTAACAGTTAGCTTGGACTGGTTATAGCTGGGTGTTCCTTTGGAACTATCCCCTAGTACACATTCGACCATTCGTCGTCATTTGTTTTCAAACATGGAACCCGAAGGCAATGCTCTAGTCACTTCTTCGAATGAGTCAGAAGTTTCTACTCCACACGATGTTGGGGGAGAAGATTTGCAATTGCAGTTTCCTTTTGAGGGTTTCCCTTATTCGAAAGGTATTCGTGCTAGCTTGCCACCTAGCTATTTGTCTTTGGGTCGCTTAGTTTCAAGCACACCTAGTGCCTCATCACTCTACCATAATACCATTTGGGCGTCAGGCATCAGGCCTACGAGGTATGTTCGTCACGAACATGACTTCCTAACTAGCTATTACTTTTGTCCCGATGCAACCCACCATCTTGAATACTCTTGTATCATCGATCCTAGTTACATGTCAGTCATAACTGGTGGTTTCAAAGATTGTCTCTACCAGTTCTTCTATCCCATTAGTGAGTGGCAAGATTGTGCCACCGCCTGAGGGGTAGAACCTTCTATGGTGTCAGGTGCCACTAATGTGAGTAGCTCACAAGCTCAAATGCTTGGTATAAGCCAACCCTCTTCTGGTATTATTTATAACCTTGCCGACCCTACTAGATCAAGAAATTCCCAGTACCAACATGTTCAGAATCCTGTTGGTCCGTCTGGATCGAGTAATGTTTAGTATCAATAGCCCTATGGGGCTCAGGTCCAATACAAAAATCCTTATGTTCCATATGGTTCTCAAGGATTGGTTAATCAACCTTACACCCCCCAAACTAGGTAGTACATCCAGCTTGGCTACAGCCAGATTCAGTTCAGTAATTTCCCAGGCACTATTCAAGTACCCTTGCAACAACAAGGACAACCTTTACAACAACCACGGCAGCCTTTGTTATCATAAGGGAAAACTTTACTGCTACAAGGGTTTTCTACACAACAACATGGGCAAATTATCCCGCAGCAAGGTCACCTACAACAACTGCAAGGCCAATCCTTCCAATAGTTGCAGCAGGTCATGCAATAGTAGATGCAATATGCTCTGCATACCTCTCAACCCATACCCTCATAGGGCCAACCTCTGCAAACCCAGGGACAAATTTTGCAACCGAAAGGTCAACCCTTGCAACAACAAAACCAACCAGGGCAGCAACAACCCTTGTATACATATCAACAAGGTCAACCCTTGCAGGGAGAAGGTCAAGGTCAAGTCTTGCAACAATAGGCACATAATCCTCTTGTCTTAGGTCAACAGGTTCAAAATCCTACCAGCCAAAGGCACCAGGTACAAAACCCCTACATTTGAGGGCAACAAATGTATCAACCTTATGCCCAAGGATTGTAGGTCCAGAACCCCCTTATTCAGGGACAACAAGCTCAACAACCCTATGTTCCATGACAACAGGTCCCATATCCATATGTCCAAGGTCAATAAGCTCCACAACCTTTTAACCCATACGTTGCCTATCAGCAACTTGTGCCTGGACAATTTTAAGGTATGCAAGGTCAGAATCCTCCCTTTGGTTAAGGTAATCTGCAATGGGGGTAGCCTCAGATGGCATATGGCCAAAATCCCCCATTATGGGGCCAAAATCCTTACTGGCATGGATGGGCTCCTTCCTATGGGCCCACTTATCGACCTCCCATGCCTTTTAACACTCAATTACCTTTCTTGGATACACTTGAGTTGCCATATGTATCGCTCCTTACGAATGATCTGATCCTTCATTCACGTACTGGCCTTTGGTGTCGTCCAAGATACCAAGTGATTGCCCAAAGTTCGATGGAAAAGCTAAAGAATATCCTCAAGCCCATGTGATGACATATCATCTCTAGTGCTCGTCGAACTCATACATGGATGATTCCATTCATCTTCGTCTTTTACAACGGACCCTCACGGGTGCCACAATGAAATGGTACATCAAGATACCTTGAAGTGCTTCCCATGACTTCAATTTGTTAGCCACGACTTTCCTTACGCATTTACAGTTGTCGGCTCGTTATGAAACTGACACCTATTTGCCCACATCACTTAAGAAAGACACGGTGGCACACATCTCTGATCATATCCATGAATGGAGATGTAGATGTTGCCTGATCAAGTTTGATATAGTTGATCAGTTGCTTACTAAATGGTTTACCAAATCATTCGTAGCCCCAATTGCTCACGATATAGCTATGGGTGGATGGATCATTGAAGAACAAGCCATTTCCCATGCCCAATACTTGGATCTGGTCTACTCTCAGTCTGGCACCTTATACGAGTTTTTACCTAATGCTCTGTGACCATCATCTGATCCCACAACATCAATGTCACTAGATGTTCCTCTTGTTGATGGAGTTATTGGTTCAGTATCCCAAACCCCTGCTAAAACTTCTTCCAAATAGAAGTCGGTCTCGAATTCTGCTCCTAATAGTTCATCTCAAAATCTGCCAAGCCCTGGTAAAACCTCAGAGGTTCACACTATCCAGTCTACCACAGTGGACAAATCCTCAAAGGGAAAAAGAAAGGAAAATGCAAAGCTAAAGTAGATGCCCTGAAATAGGGTCCTCCCAAATCGTCTGCTGGCGAATCTTCATAGTGTAAACCTAAGTATCCCTGTCTAATTTGTGAGGAGGATCAATATACTAAGGATTGTCCATGATGATCCGAAGTTAGTTGCCTACTCAAAGGGACCCCTACTGTCCTTAAAGAGCCATTTCTGTCTCACCAGACTCAAGTAGTAGACCAACCCCAATCTGCTTCCTTTGGATCTCAAATGTTCATGATGAGCATGCTCATTAATGTGGTTACCTGATCAAAAGATTATTAAACTCCAAATCTGGTAGCTGTGAAAGAAACAGAAGCTACACCTTCTTCTTCTACCCTGAGTTCTGGCCCTCTACAATTCGAGTGCCTTAACCCTGATTTTGCTATGTAGCCACCCTCTTGAGGTGTGCTACAAAAATCCTCGTATAATCCCAATGCCTGAGCCACTCAACACTACAATATTGTTGAAGATTTGGCTCAGGCGTCGTTAGCCATGTCAGCTCTCGAGGTACTCCAAAGCTGCCCATCGCAGCGGAAATATTTGTTGTTAGCTATCGAGGGCATCGATCCCATTTATTCTAATTTGATATGTTTCGATCTGGGGAACCATGTTCCACGGCTCCATCATCAGATTGACTTTCTTATTAAGGTAATCATTAATAAGAAGACCATCCACCGCACTATCATCGATGAAGGTGCTTTCACCTGCATCATGTCAACTACATGTTGGAAGGCTGTTGGTTCCCCTACACTGAACCAGTCTTCGAACACTTTGGAAGCTTTCGATGGGTGTGATTCGCAACCCTTCGATGTCTTACCTAACCTTGCCATCACCTTGGAAGGCAAGATAGTGCAAGTCGAAGTAGAGATTGTTGATGCCAATCTCAATTATAATCTTCTACTCGACGGAAGTTGGACTCATGTCATGCATGCCATGGCCTCCTCTTTGTTTTGCATGATCTGGTTTCCCCATCAAGGGAAAATTGTCACCATCGATCAATTGTCTTTTTTTTCCTCTTCCTCTTCGGATGGCAATGTTCCATACGTCAAGCACTTTGGTGCTCCCTATGAGAGTGTGGAAGTAGGTCCCTTCAAAGGTTCTACCTTAATGGGAATTTTTCCACTCCCACCTCCTTATGTTGCCTCTGTCAACATGGTCTTGGTCAAATTTGATCCTTGGGTCATACTTGCAACAGATCTTGTTGATTCTTGGGGTGAGGTCATGTCGCTTAGTCCCGCAGAAGTTAATTACATGGAAATTGTTTCGGCTTCAAACTCTGCATCCTTTGATTCTCATATGTCAAAGAATTCTCTCTATATGTACTCTCAATCCCCCTGGCTTGGCACTTTGGAATCATTTGATCCCTTAGCTGAGACCTTCCTCACTGATGAAGGTATCATGGAAATCATGTCTCTCGAGGAACCACCATGGATCCATAGTCATCATCACTCCTCATTCCTACCTCTCTCGGCAATCATGTCTACCATTTTCAGAGATTCCTCTTCTCCATTGTCCATTGATGTGTCAGTTCATCTTGACATAATCAAGATCTTTCAACTAAGGGCTCCTTTATCCCTTCAGAGATTCAGGATTTTTCACCCTCCTTGAGTTTTCACTGATTTTCCTTTGACTTGTAACCCTCCCTCACCTAGGGGGCATGGGGGTAAAGCCTTATATGAGCTTTACTCTATTATTTTGCCGAGTCGATGCTTACTCGTCATGGTGACGGTCAAAATATGGAGCCCTCCTATGTTGATTGATTACCCAAGTCCCAGCATGGACTCCTACCTCAAAAAGTACTATGCTTAAGTCATCTTGCATGGATACTTATTTACATTAGTGTGTGATTCATTTTCATATAGCATGGTTTTGTGTGATATTTTTCAAACAACTTTCCTATTTACTATGCTTTTCTTGCTTTACAGATGTCTGCAACTCCTCACGTTGGTTTCACCGATGGTGCTTTCCGTAGTACCTGGAACTTATCATTTGTGGCATGGGCTATCTATGACCCTAACAGTGAGTTGATTGAACTTCAAGGTATCTTCCTCGGTTGTATAACCAACAACATTATTGAATACAGTGTGGTCATCGAACTGTTGTTAGAAGCCATCGCTCTGGGAATTAGAGAATTGGTTGTCAACCTGGATTCACAACTTGTCGTCCTTCAACTCAATGGGAAATATTCCATCATTAACCCTCAAAATATTACGAATGTATCTCTATATATGTCTATTGGAAAGACATTTTGATTATATTACATATCATCATATTCATAGATGCATGAATACATTGACAAATGAATTAGCTAACTACATGTTGGATAGACATTTACGAAACATGTAAAAGATAAGACAAACCATTTTTACCATAATATATAGGAAAATACAACATATATATATGTGTGTGTGAGAATGTTTGATACATCAGAACCCCAAAAAAATAATATGTGTGTCTATAATAACATCAACGGATCACAGGCCACGTACATCTGTAGCATGCAGGCCTCAAAAAATATGTAGGTGTTGGACCTAGGAACTACTCAGCATGGTGGTCATGGTAGCACGAGACATCTCATGCAACATGACTCAACAGTCGGCGGATCCGATTTGAGACTCCCACTATGTGCCTCTGGTACCCTTGTGGCATGTCTCTTATTCGAGCATATTATGGGATACCATGAGCCAACCCATCAAGGTTCCTTGTGATCTCCTCCTCATTATCACTCCCTTCCTGATAAGGAGCAACAACATCAATAGGATGGGGGACATGCCTGGCTATCAGAGACATCCCTGCTGGTCGCTCTAGTCCAACATCTGCATAAACAAGAGAAATGTTATAAGCATGCATATACCAAAAACAATTTAAAAATATCAAAATCAAAAGTATTGGTTTTTTACCTTCGTCATCGAAGTCTTCTCCATCTGGTAATGGCATATTTGGATCTCCATGGAAATCAATGCCACTATACAGCCAGTCCTCCACAACGATCTTTTGTCATCGTAGCTATGAGAAGAATGCTGGTCGATATGACATATGCTGACCCCCAGTGATCCTGGGCATCAGACGACTCCAGTGGGCCATCTGCAGATCACGTGGCACAAGAGGATCGACCTCAATCAGCTGATACTGGAATAGTGGCACTCTTTCTAGGAAGAAGATCAAAGTACTGATCCGAAGCCAAATTGCTTCAAATTCCCCACCTTGGCCTTGGACAACTGGCACTTGATGTTCATCTTCATGGCCTCTCCCCAGTTGAAGATCTTAGGATCTGTGTAGTCAATAGCATATAGGAACCTTGACTTGTTAGTTTCATGTTCTGCCTAGGACCCTGCCACTCTATTGATAGTCAATAGAAGCACCCTCAGTGTCAGATCCTACACACTAGAAATCTCTGTCTTCCCCCTCTTGGATTTCAAGGCCTCAGGACAATGTTTGGAAAGTAGGGAAGATATGCTTGCCCCGACCGGACGTGACCCATACAAGTTCACTGGCTCACCTCTGTGAGATAGTCCAGTGATGAAGTAGATATTTGAAGTTGTCAACTCGAGCTCTTGGTCCCCAATGACAAAAATCTCATGATTGATGTCCCAAAGGCTTATCAAGTATCGAAGCAACTCGAGCTGGGCCTGCATCCCTGGTGTAAGGAAAAATTTGAGGAGCCTGCAAGCCCTCAAAGCCTCTAGGCAATTTTGATCATTTAATGCCTAGGTGTCAACATTTTCATGTTCTCTTTCCTTCCAATCCACCATTTTTGGCAATTTCTCTCCTGCAAAAGCCATTAATTTGAGTCAATTATCAATTTTGGCACATAAAATTCAAGTTTTGACGGTGAGTTCTTGAGAATAAATGGTTTTTCCCTATCCATGGTGTTGGTGCACTTGTTTTAGAAATAGTCATACCGGTCAACGTGGATGGTTATGCAAATCACCCTCGGTCGGCGCGATCCCGTGCTCGGAAATCACGCCGACTGAGGGAGAAATTTTTTCTCAAAAACCTCCCTAAAAATAAAAAATAAAATGGCTAAAAATAGAAATGAATGGCTTGAAAATGGAGCTCAGGGCTTTGGCTGTTACCTAGAACTGACGGCTCGTCGATTGACTTCTCGGATCTCCCATAATCCGCTTCGAAAAAACTAGGGCAAAAGTGGGTAAAAAGTCTTCACTGCAAAGGTAAAATGGTAAATGGTAAAAATATATTTACTTTTCCCCTTTTTATTCATTTTTTCATGAAAATATCAGGTTTTGTAAATATCTTTGACCTATTTTACCTCAAGGACTTGATAATACACTTTACCTTACTTGTGCATCAACAGGTGATGGATGTTCGACGGTGACAATGGGTCACATTTCATCTCTTTTCTCGATTTGTTAAACTCATATGAAAAGATTGTCGAGTATTTTTTCCCTTTTTGACTTGTTAAAGAGAATAAAAATTGGGGGTCTGCATTCAGCTCTTTTCCGACCTTTAAAAGCAGAAAGATGGTTGAGCCCTTGTCGTTTCGAACTCGTCAATGGATGTGAAACGTCGTGTGCCCAGTATAAGTTTACCCATTTTTCGAGCTAGGAGGCACTATTTACGAAAAAGGTACTCCTTGATTGATATGGTCAAGTGGTTCTCTCAAGTATTGTTTTCTACCTTTTCGTGCTCGAGAGACACAAATGTACAAAAAGGGACCATGTGGAGTTTTCTTTTACGTGTCTTTTTCAACATCTCTAAACATGAAAAATATATCGAGTTACACCTTTGTTGGACTCATTAAACTATTAAATGACATCGGATTCATCACCATGATGAACACGAGCTTCTCCTTCCTAGGGCTTGCTAAAATTACTAGGTCAGATTCATCCAAAGGATGAACTTACAGTGCAAGAATATGCTATCCCCTTCAAGCTTGTGATTAAAAGATAATTGGGGTACTTGCCAAAAATGGTGGGGGGAAATTTGGAAATCTATCGAGTCGTGTTGGCAGCTTACTCTTGAACATGACACTCTTTGCTTCATGTCGAATTGGGACATCCTCCTTTGTATCATTGACCTTCCTGGGTTTGGGTCACTCGTTTTCTCCTTCCATTTGATCTCTGCCATGTCATTATGACCACCGATCCTATGGATCCAAAAGCTGGCAAACTTCCAGTTGTGTCCCCGATATGTTCAAGAGTTGTCCTTCTGCAGTTACACTTACCTCTGATTCTCTGTATCATCCAAAAATCATTTTGCATCCTCTCGTCTCATGTTGATGATGTGGGATTCATTATGGCCCTCCTTCGACACGATCACATTTTGTGAAATCAACTCATTATCTGGGAAGTTGATCGAGAGACTCCCTTCGAGTACCTTATAGCTTGCATGGTGTAATGGCAAGTTCTTCACACTCGATGACAAGTTCACATCATTGGCTTTCGATTGAGTGATTTCATGAGTGTTCAACTTTAGTCCATGTATTCACATTTCGTGAATTGTGTTGATAGTACCTTGAGGGCCATTGTCATTATTGGTGGTCTCTCGTGCTTGTTAACAATTTACATCATTGACTGGTAATCAAGTGACTTTCTAGAATGTTCAACATCAACACATCTATTTGCATGCTAGGCTCTGTACTTTTATTGGATCGCGTTGGATTGCAAGACCCTAGACTCAAATCACAAAAGTCTAGGTTGTAAAGTGATGTGACATGCTTATGATGATATGCATGTCTCTTTCAGATGGCTCGCTACGACCAGACCATGAGTTATCATATGTGATCCTTCTCATTATTGGATGGCTGCAACCATACCTTGGTTTCATTATGATCCTCTTTGATGGATGCCTGCACCCATACCTGGATCCATTTACATGATAATTCTCTAGATGGATGCATCCATGCCATGATTGATGTATCATTTGATAGAGATCTTAGTTTATGTATATGTATCTTTACTTTCTTGTAGGTTTTCCGATGATAGACCAATTCCCTGTACTGATTTATAAAGCATTTCATCCCTCACTCCGGCTTGGCCTTCATGTTCTAGGGGCATTTGTTACACATCATTTTGTAACTATACCTATACTCTCATTCCTTTATCCTAGAGGACCTCTATAGTGAACCCTGCATCCTTTGTCTTCATGGAGAAACTCCCATTATGTCCCTCTTCATGAGAAGATCATTTCCCTTTTGCACCATTTCCTTTGAAACTTCTGTTTTTCCCAGTTTACAAGGTTGGCGCTAATGACCTTTGTCCCCCTCACATTCATGTGTATAGATTAGCACTATTCCCCACAACGAGCGGTGTGACTGAGCTGTGTTCCAGTCGCACCGGTCCTGTTATGGAATTTTTTTTAAATTAGAGCCAAAGCTTTTAGCTCGAGAAGCTCCGTAACAGAAGTCTGGTAAATGGTTTGGCTGGATGGGTTTGAGGATGATAATTTGGGTTCCTTTCCCCTATAATGATGGAACTACCTCAAGGGATAAGTCCTTCTCCCATGAGAAGAGGATCCATCTCCCATCCATATTTCCTATATAAACCTCTCTTCTTCCCAAGCACAAGCTAGTCATAGTTAGAGTGTTGGCTGAGTGTGAGTATACTATTTTGATTAGACAAGCAAGCTATTACTAGTTGTAGCCATCTAGTTGTGTGAGGGAGAATTTTATTTGGTTTGGAGTGAAGCCTAAAGGAAAGATCCTTTAAACTATTGTTGTTTGAAGCCATCACGGAGTGCTAGCAGGAGTGTGTGGGAACCAAGTCTTGTCAAAGGAAGACTGCAATGTCAAGATGAATGGTTGTAATCTCTCTTTGATATTAATATATGAAACTATCGATTGATTTCCTACATGTTTTGTAATATCACATATTCGTGCCTTAATTCTTCTTGACTCATTAAGTATGTTGAATTAAAAATTTTCTATTATTTTGTTTGTGTGTTGTTGTTGTTTACTTGTTTCAAGAGCTTGAAGAAGGAAGTGAGAGATTTTTGGAGCGAGCAAGCGAGGACATCATCAAGAAGGATAAGCGACCAAGAGGTAGGCCCTCTTGATTGATTCTAACCTAAGGAAATCTTCCATAGAATGTAATTGTTGTGGCTGGATCCATTATCGAGCTAGAGGAATTAGTTCGTGTCCGTGCTTATAATTTTGCTTCACCACAGCGATACCCATTTACTATCCGAGATTGGAAATAAACCCAACATCCAATAGCTTCTACAATTCTTCCTTTGATAATGTTCTTCAAAGCAGGATTCATCCTATTTTGTGGCTGTCAAAGAAGTAAACATTCTTCTCTTATGTATATATAATGGATACATAGCTCAACAAGGATCCCTTTCATATCTTTATATCCCTGGGAAAAGGCTTCCTTCTGATCCCAGAGCAACTTCAACAATTGTTCAACTTGGCAATGTGAAAGATTAGGATTAACATTCAGAATTTTCCTTTGATCGATTTCTATAGGAATACTATTATGGGGTACAATGAAAGGAACATTTTCAATTTCTATTTCTGGTTCAATAATTTCTTGTGTAGTACAGCTCATGACATATTATAATAGTTGTTGGGTCAAACCAGAAATAGAGTTGGGTCTACTAATAAATGTCCTAATATCATCATCTTTTGTTTCACCCTTAAAATGAAGAGCTTCACTAATGGTAATAATTATTCTAATGTCTTCATTTCCAAGTTTAACCTCATTCGAGGGTGGAAACTTTTGTGCTAAGGTAAACCTTGGTTTTATTGACGAGCTTGGTTCTACCAGTGGGTGAAGAACAAGGTTCTTTATGATTTCCCCATTGGATATTTCCATATTTCCCGATCAACACCTAATGTAAGCATCTAAAGTAGCAAGCCAAGGTCTACCCATAATCAAAGGATGCCCTCTAGTTAGAGATTGAGCATGCAACACTAGGAGATTGACAGTGTATTTCTAGGAGTCTACAGAAATAGTCACACCTTCCAACTTCCCTACTGGTCTTACAGTGGATCGGTCTGCAAGTTCTAGGGCTCTAGGATTTTGTTTAAGGTAAAGTAAGCCCAAGGTAAGTACATTTGTGGAAGATATAATGTTAATTGTATCTCATAGGTCTACCAACACATTTGGGATGTCAACTCCATTTATTTTTATTGTGAGAATCGAGTTTCCTAGATCAACATATTTGATGGGTGTAGTTTTTCCTAACATTATGTTTGATAATTTTCTCATGACATGAATACTAGGTGGGTATTTGGTTTTCCTCCACGATTTTTGGAGCAAAATTCCTTAATCGTTTTAGCATAGATCGACAAATCCTTCATAGATTGTCGTAATGGGATTTTGACAAATAAGCTCTTTAATTCCCACAAAAGATAAAATTCAGGTTGGGGAAGTTGTTTTCTTGAGGATAACCTCTTAGGGTACGGTGGGCCAGTTTGGCATTCTTGAGTGACAATTGTTTGAGTAGGAGGATGTTGTCTCATGGTAATTTGTGTCAAATCACACCTGGTCCTTCTAGAGGAGTTCCTAGGTTCTAGTTCTAAGTCTTCATCATCAGTATGTTCAACAATTATTGATGAAGTATTGGAATTTACCACCCGATCAGGCTAAAGATTCAATTCGTTGCATTCCATGGTGGAAATACTATATGCAGGAAGGTTGAGTGTCTCAACCTATTGGACTCCCCTATTGTTTGAATTTGGGTTGGATTGAATAGGCAGTTGGGGATGAAGAGGAGGATTGTTGGTTGAGGAATTAGAGGGAAGTTGTAACTGTTGTTGTAGCATAGGTTGGGAGACTTGACCTGTAGGAAGAGGAGGTCCACGTCAACTCTAGGATCATGAAGGGGATGGATAAGGTTGGGGGGACCATGATAGTATTGCAGCCATGAAGGTGAAAATGGTAAGGCCCAAAATTCAAATTATTAAAATACTGAGAAGCGTCTTGAGATATACCTTGATTCATGGTTTATGGTCGTGGTTTCCATGGTTTCTTTGATCCAATGAAGTAAATATGATCTAATTCTTCATTTTATCGCTGGAAAACTACCTCCATCCCAAGAAGAGATGGACACGTGCTAGTAGAATGACTCTGCTGACATATTGCACAAGTTTCAAAGAATTGAGTGGGCATTCCTTCAACGGGTGCGTCTTCCTGCATTGAGGGAAAAAAATGGCCATTTCCTTCTTATCTTTCATTTGATTTTGTTTTTCATGTAGAATATCCAGTTGTGAGGACAATGTGCTTAGAATACCAGTCCTCAAATTATCCAACAAGTTTCGAATTTCTTCTTTTGTAACCCCACTGCTGGATGCCTTGGGATTGTGTACTCCTTGCTTATGCCTCACAATTCCACGTGAAAATTTGACACACACCTCACAGATGATGTCAAATTCTTCCTTTGAAATATCCCCCTTTCCTATCACATTCAGGAGTTCCAAATATTCCTCCCTTAGTGCTTGGAGAAAGATTATCTTTAAGATATCCTTTTCCATATCACTATGGATCGATATTTGTAGACTGTATTTAAAGATTTCCACAAAGTCCCCCATGTTCTCATCCTCTTTCTGCACAATATTAAATATCTCCTCTTTAATATCTCAAGATTTGTAGTAGTCTTGATATAATAGATTTCCCCCCTAAACCCATATACCATCTCAAACTTGTTCCTTTTAGAGTAGCAGGAAATATCTTCAATTGTTGAGCATTAGAAATATAATCATATCCCCGAAAGACAATGTTGAATTCAAAGAGTAATGTGTTTGGATCTTTAGAAGAGAGACCATGGAAATTAGGTAATGTTGTTAAAGCAATAGTTTTCATAGGTGCACCACCTCTAATATCTCCAATTGTTAACTCGATCGTAGAAGTTGTATGGCCCATGGATATCTTTCAATATTCACTTGGAATCTCAACCATTTCTCTTGTTCTATAACGCGGGGTTGAGTTGGTCTAACAACACTTCCTCGATCAAATGGTGGAGTTCATTCCCTTAAGTCTTCCTCTCCTTCTTTTGAACTCGCAATACTCAATTCCTTGGATCCTTTTCTCCCTATTTCTTCTCCTTTGTATTCTACTTATGTTATTGTGGGAGCTTTTGTTTGTGAAACTGACTGTCATCCAAATATCTTATGAGATCTAACCTAACAAGCACTCGTGATGATGCTCCTGACTCAACTCTTGAAATGATTTCTTGGATATAGGTAACTCTGCCTAGATATTTCCTTCCTAATTTTAGGGGTCTTCTTCAACCCCTTTTATTCATGTATCTGTTCATGCAATCTCAAACTGAAGGAAAAAAATCCAAATAAATCTAAATCTTAGCTCTTGGAATAGGGAAAATACTTGCCTATCTAGGATGAGAGGGTGACCCCTATAATTAATAGTAAAAATAAACAATCCAATAATTTAAGCTCGGGCCCTAGAAGAGGATTAGTGCAGAATTCACCTAACCAAGGCGAGAGAGTGTTCCTAAAATAAAGAAAACAAAGAAAGGAAAATAACCCAATCACAAAATTTAAAGCTTAGGCCCTGAAAGAGGTAAAAATTGCCTAATCAGTGTGAGAGAGTATTCTTAAGAGAAAGCAAAAGAAAACCACAAAATTTGAGCTTGGGCCCTGAAAGAGGTAAGAACTACCTAGTCAGGGCGAGAGAGTGTTCCCATGGTCAATATTGGTCATAATTTTAGGCCTTAGATAGCCTCTCAAGAAATGGCACCAAAATGTTGGTGTTCAAATATGAATTATGGAATTCAACCTTCCCCACATTAATTTTCAACCTGGTGCTTGTTAATTGTTTCAAGGCTACTGCACAAAGTCTATGCACGCCACATGTTCCCTACCTAATATTGAGTAATCAATTAAGAATAGTAACTAAATAACAAGAAGAAAATAACAATAGCAACAAATTAGAGTAACAAGAAGCTAAATTCACAGTGATGCAGTCAATAAATCATTACAATAATAAAGCAAGTGACCATAACCAACATAAATCTACACACACAACAAATCCAAAAGCACATGATCAGGAGAGTGGGTCCGAATCTCCAATCAGGGTTGTGGCAAAAGATCGAAGATTATTCGGTGCTCAAGAAATCAAGATTGCATTAATCAAAATGAAATATAATAAAGTCTATTGTTACACTTCTCAGATTTAGTCCGCACTTCTGCCTCCTTTACCATTACTTATACATTACATTGTTATAAAAATATTAATAACAAACCGAAAGATTCGGTAGCTCTGTATTCCCACAAATATACAATAATTGTTAAGGAAAAAATAGAATGAAAAAGACAGCAATAATATTAATCTATCAGCTTCTCATTGGTTAAACAACATTGCAGTCCCTGTCCTAGAATAACACTTCCAGTTCATCAACACTCGTACGCTGATTTGTAGCCTTTTGGTCATCATTATCTCGATTCTACAAGAAATCTTTAGTTAGCAAGTCCCATAGGAAACATTACCCTTAGGACTACGTTTCATTAATCAATATTCAAAAAGACATGCCAATTTATCATACCTTCATTGTTGAGATATGATTTAACCTCACAAAAAGATATGATATGGTAAGGTGAAGTGGATAAAAACAAGTAAAAACAGGAAAATCTACCAACCAACACTTTGCATTGTCTCGTTTTAAAGTTTTGATGAGCTTATTTCCAATACCACTCGACTCTTGCCACTTGCCACCTCCAGGAGGTTGTTGTCTTATTAATAGAAAAACAACTTTATTAAAATTAAAAGGTTTTGAGTCATATGTGTATTTATTTTTCGTCATGGCTAATTCTGATTTCTCTGTTACAAGAAAACATCAAAGATGATTTGAATAGATCACTTGATCAACATCCACTCAGCCATATTTCGATATCCAAATAGGACGTCAAAGAAAAATCTTAAACGAAGACTAATACCATGAAGATCACAAGCCTATCTAGCACTCTGTTCAGTAGTGTTGACAAAATGAAAATTGGACTCAACAACAAGCTAAATTGGGCACTTTATCAATCGAGGCGATTGACATTTGGCTTGTGATTCAACATAATAAATATCTACTTGATTTAATTGCTCAATTGTGGAGAGATACATGGAGTTGCTGATATTTTCACGATTTCACCTCAAGCTCTATATAGATAATCTCTTCGTAGATTATATAAGGAATTTTGTCGCTACGGGGGAATCGAGGAGAAGAGGCTAAATACCATTAGAATGTTCAATCTGTTGGTGAAAGAGTTCTATTTCATTTTGCATTATTGCAGTGGGGTAGATATTTTCTTTGTAGACATAGATCAAGTGCTAGTAGTGAGAGATTTGTACTATTGCAGTCTTTGAGGTTTCTATACTTGTTTCAATTTTGTAAGAAAGTCTGTTTCTACAATTTCTTGTATGGCACTATTGTTTGCATTAGTTGTTGAAATAAATAAATTATTCATATTTTCAATTGCATTTCTGATGTATGAGTTTAGTAATTGGCTTTATGAACTATTGTTAAATGTTAATTATTAATTCATTTAGAATTCTGATCAAGCTACCTTGTAGAATTAATCATAAATGCATCTTGAAATATGAATTTATATAAGAACGAATATTTATTACTTTAAGTTGGATAACTATCTAATAGTTTAGAGCTATATATATTTTTATTTTCATCATGGCATTTTATTTGAACTACTTCAATATCATGTCATGAATATTTCGGTTCTTATGCATATGTTATTAGGAATTCGAGCTATTTAGAGTTAGGTGTCTAGTAACTGAATATTAGGCATTTAATTGTGAATAATTGTTTTAACAAGTAATAGATCTTGTGAACTATTTCCTTGATCTAATTCCTTCATTCCAATTCCAATTCCTACATGCTTCATTTCCCATCTCATTAGCTTGCTCTTGATTGATAGAAAGAATTCTCTTTCCTTCAATCGAGATAGGTCTAGGATAATTACATCTTGGGTTAATTTTTGCATGTTAATTATAGTTCTTGAATCTTAAAAGTCCTTTTTGCAAGAGGCAGAATTTAGTTGTGGCTTGATTGAGCCCCAGATTAGATTGAGGATCACTTTCTTTCCTAATTAGTAAGAGGTCTAGTCTAATGTCTCTTCTCTATTGGTAGGTGAAAGTCATATTTTAAGCTAGTGTAGATAGAGAGAAGGTAACTAGACCTAGTTTAACTAGTTAGAACCACCATTTCAACATAAAATGAACTATTCTAAGTTCCTGACCAGGTGATCTCCCTTAGAATGTTGTAAGGAGATATTTTCTAGCCTTCAACAGGACACGGTAAGAAAATAAAGGCTCTGAAGTATGGTCCCTTTGAGATATTGGAAAAGGTGGGTGATAATTCCTATCGAATCAGTTTACCAACATACATGCAAATTTACTCAGTTGGGAATGTAGAGAATTTGATACTCTATGAGCCTTCCATGCTAGATCAAGAAGAGGAACATGTCCTACCTTTTGTGGAGGATTTGGCACCATATGGTCAGGCAGAGTTGACAAAGGATACAATTTTGTAGAAGAGGTCTAGTACTACAAGATAGGGCCATCATGACCTTTGGTAGATTGGGTTGAAGGGACAACTTCTAACGAAAGCTAAATGGCACACCAGAGAAAAGGTGAAGGAAAAATTTCCTCACCTCTTTCAGTAAAAGATTTTGGGGACCAAAAGCCTTACAAAATGGAGAGGTGTGATCCAGATTGGATCACTATATTTTTTTTTTCATCCGTCTCGATGAATGTAGATTGGAAAAAGTGAAGGAATCAGCTCAAGAGACCATTTTTACTAGTGGGACCCAGTTTAGCGAAATAAGGTATAAAACCTTCTGGGATCATTTTGAGGCATCATACAAAACTTCTTGGGGGTAAAAAATTTCTACTTTAGTGCCACACATTTTCATGTTGTTCTACACACATATATCTTTCCAACAGCACAAGAAGGACATCAATCAGAGTCTGTATGCAAAATTTATGCCACTAAGAAGTTGACCTTCCTGTTTTCACACCTATAATTTGGGAGGATTCCACGTCAACCCAAATTACTCATGGAAAAGGTTCTAGCCACATGTTTTTGATGTAAAATACTCTAGAAGATTTTATTTTGTAACTCTAGCTAAGAGTTGATGTAGTCAAACTTAACCATTACTAGGCTATCAAGAAGTATTATAATTAGGTCACTAGGAGGAAGAGGCATCCATTCTTTCAAGAGAATTTTGTTCTAGAGATGAGAAAAAATAGCCATGAGATATAGGAGGTAGAGCACATAGAGAGGATCTATCCATTGTAGTGGCCTATGGGCCACATGCATTACTTTTTTGTACCTACAACCATATTTCCATACAGAGAAAGAGAGCGAAATGACCTCACCTTCCAGCTGGGTTTTCTCCCGAAAGGGTTTCTTAGAGAGCATATATTATATCTTATGTGTGTGTATGTGAGCTTGTTTTGTTGTTCTCTATTTTTTTTCATAATTCATATTCGCATGCATGCACTAATTACAATTAAGTTTACAAATATTAAAGTTTAATAAAACTGTAATAGTGTGGAATTTTAGATTTTAATATAATATTGTCAGATCTGTTGTGACGAAATGTCCAATAGAATATCCATAGGAGTTTATGGATGAAGACCACACAACCATAAAGGAATCATATTAACAAATGTACAAAAAAAAATGAAAAAAAATGCACTACTATTATTTTGAGTGGGTGCTACATCCATAGAATAGAAAAACCAGGTGTTAACTACAAAACAACTTAAGTAAATATACACAATCAAATTTATACTCACAAAAAACACATAGAAAGAGATGGAAATTTAACTCAATTGTATTATCACATAATGGGTTCTTAAATACACCAACATATATGTTATTATCATCGCTATTCCTATAATATAGGAAACCATGATTTACGTATTAAATTGTCTTTCTTAATTAAGATTAAAAAACAATTTTAATAAGCAATCTTCAAGACATTTTCCACATGGATATGTAGCACACTAACTAGAGATCAATTTCCATTATGTCCCACTATTCAGTGCACAATTTCATATTCAAGTTTATGAGGTTTGGTAGAAACTGGAAATGGCTTTGTAGCATCTTCCACAAACACTAATATTTGTATCCACCTTATGAGGTTTGGTTGCAACTGGAAATGGTTTTGCAACATCTTCCATAACCATAATTAAAATCAAATCAATTTTATATAAAATATGATTTCCCTAAGGTTAGTAGAAATATATTAGACACTTAGAAATATCATTAAATATACTTCAAGACATTTCATATTCATATTAAGAAGCAAAATGGATAATGATAAATATATGGTATAGGCCAAGAAATGATGCATGGAGAAAATTAAAAGATAGTTCAAAATGTCCAAAATATATCCCCCCCGTCATGTTTCCACAAGTTAATCTTTTGAACCTCCCTGTGTAATTATCTAATCACTCATGTAGTCCTTTAAATTAAAAGACCATTAATAAGAATATTTCTCATGAATATTTCTCCATCTGAAAAGACCTCAACCATACTCACCTTTTATATAATACCCCACTCTTGAATCCACATTTCCCCACAAATCTATTTCTTCACATTCATTCATAAAAAAAGAGAATTTATATTTAGGTGATGGGCACGAAATGAAAGGTGAACGTCTGATTGTTCTAGAGGTACCTATTGTGAGTTTCTTCACTAACACTTGAACTTGTGGGCTTAATACTAGGGGTATTCATTTCATTCATGATATTGATGAGTAGGAGGATATTATGATATAGTATAACACTTCTTGAGTAGTTTTCCTCATTCCGGTTCTTAGGACTTTTCACATTTTTCAATGTAACTCACATATCTTGGGGTATTTGTCACACCCCCAAATCACTTTTGGGTTACTTATGCACACATGGACCTCATTTATTCATGCCACATGGAGCATCTTAAGTAGTATTTTTTTGGTCACTTTATGAGTTCATTATTAATTGTTTGGATGGTCAAACCACACTTATGAACCTTATGACAATTGTGGGGGTGTATTTATAGCATGTGGTTTTTCGGGGGACCGCTTAAGTGATGTTGGGAATGTCACATTCACTTAAAATGACTGGATTATTTAGATTTATGATGGGCCTCCCAGATAGGTAACATTGAAGGCCCATCTGACCATCCTTCAACACATTGTAACCTCTCTCTTTGCATTTGATGACATATTTTTGAGTTATAGTGTTTTCACTAGGAAGGTTAAGGAATATTTATCATATCCCATAATGCATTTAAGTCACAATTCAAGGAACATTTATTGTTCAGGAGAAAGTTGGAGTCCAACAAGAGGAAAGTTAGGAGTCTCATTCCCTACATCAACCCATCAACAACTCGACTGGCTTATTGGCAGTTACTATACCTTAGTGACTGCGGGAATCTCAGGAGACTAGATCCAATTTCGTAGGGGTTTTGGAGGGAAGAAACCATACCTTCAATGAGGCTTCCCCTCATTCATTTTTTTAAAAACAAAATGAGCTTAACAACTCAGTAGGATTTGACATTTTGAAGGAACATAGTGACTATTAGAGCTAGAACTTTCTACTTCTTATTTCCATTATCATGTTATGTATTTGAACTATTTCCGAGAAAAATGAAAATAATATTTTTGAATCCAGTATGAGAATGTTTTAAGGGAGTTTATTTTCCTTGTGTTAGGGCCCAAATGAAGCAATCAACCCCTCTCTTGTATATTTCTGATTATGCATTTCTTTTTTTGCACTTAGCCTAATTGTAGCCATCTTTTACAAATATGTTTATATGAAAATTTTTGTCTCTACAAGTTGATTAGTTAGCCCTCTTGAGAAGCTTGGTTGTAGGAATTGTGTAGACAAGAATAAAAATGATAGTTTTCCTTCTATGAAATAGTCAGATCCTAGATTAAATTTAGCTCATCCTTTCTATGCATTTTGGTTTTTCGTATTTAGCATTTTAGTAGACCTTTACTCACAATGTCTTTGCTTGTTGAATAATCACTTTGTGTGCAAGTGAAATATATTGGTTGGAAGGCATAGTAGCATAATTTACTATCACTAATACATTCTCTTTCAAAACCCTTCTTATTATTTCCCCTAAACTATCTACACACAGAAAATTACATTATAGAGCTATAGAATACCATCAACTTGCTCTTTTTCTCCTTGTGCAAGATGGGATAATAAGTAGATCTATGCTTGGAAAGGTCCATTTCACTCTTCTATAACCTTATACGATCTTCTTCCACCTTCAGATCAATTTTAGAATGCTTAGATCACTCTCAAATGCAATCATGTATAAATACAAGGCTTCTTGTAGCATCTTGTAACACTTCACAACATTGGTCAGAACTCAACTAGAATTGCCTCTTAAGCATATTTTTGCTACTCATAATTTTACAATGACCCCTAAGCCTTGGAATCCAACTTTAAGAGATCAAATACCCTTCACACATCATCATTTCATCATTGTAGCTTTAAATATGCAATTAGGGTTTACTGTTTTAGTAAAGAGTTAAGTAGCATAGAAATAGTCCACATTGATTACCTTTGAGAATTTGATGGATTCTACAAATAGAGTATAATTTAATTTGCATGCAATAGTATAGCATTTATTTCTTGCATTTTCTTTCATGTAAATAGTTTAGTTTTACATTCCTATCATTCAATTTCTTCAATATATAATTAGGGTTTTATTTTCTAGCCTTTCTTTTCTTGCAAATAGATTAGTATTTCCTTGATGTAGTAGGACAAGTAGAGCTTTAATGGCCTCTTTTATTGCAAATTTATGTTCATTAGTTTCCTTCCTTGGAATTTGGAAAATGGTCTTTGCACATTTATGTTTAATCCACTGCTTCAGAGTAGTTTAGGTAGAAATCTTGTTTACTGTGCATATAACATTGTTACCTCTTAATTTTTTATGAACTCTCGATTAATAAATTAAAGATGGTAGCCATAGGAGTTGCAACATCCTTTTTGTAATATCAAGATTCATAAAATTGATTTATATGAACACTAATGAGGTGGAATTGTAGGCCAACCCCATGCACTTGGATGTCAATATGGTTCTTTAGGGATTTTATGACCAACATTTGACTTGGAAAGTCATTCCCATGTTTCGTGGAAGTGCCATAAGTTGAGGTACGGGGTTGGGGAATTATTATTTGAGACTTATTTTGGAGTTTATGAAGCATTATATTACACTTTTGTGGTGTTGTTTGGATGATATTCCCCCTTATGGGTTTTATCACTAGTTTGAGAACATTTTTTACCTTGGAGACAAATTTAACCACTTGCAAGATTCCTAGGAGTGAAGATGTACAATTTAAATGAGGTTGCTTGCTGATCTACATATACTAAGGGAATTTGGAGGCCAATTGACATCTTGGAGAATTCTTTCAAGGGGATTATATCTCTACTAGGGATTTACTTCATCTTGTTCATATACACGTGGCTTGACCACTTATATTTTATTGTTGTGTTATAGTTAATTAGTTTTATATTACTTTAGAGTAGATCTAATGAATCACATGGGATATTATTGTTTTATTGTTAAGAAAGTTTATCATCATGTATATAAAGAGAAAAACTTCATTTTTTTTAATTATGGTTGGATATTTTGGGAGCCCTCTCTCGTTGGATCTTAATTGAGATATCTTTCCTAGAACATTTATGGTTAATTCTTTCTACGTGGATGAATATTCAATTCTTGAAGCTTTTCCTATTTGGTTTTATTTTGGTGCATGAGTAGTAATGTTGGAGTGTTCAAGTTCTATGCAATCCTTTAAAGATCAATCCATTGAAGGATAACTTTAGCACTTGGAATGAATATACGTAGGGTTTGTCCTAATTCTTCCTTTGCCAATTTGGTGTGTATTTGATACCATGCTTTGTTTTTTCTTATGCTTCCTTGGATGAAGTATAAATGATTTCACCAAGTCATATTTAATTTTTCACAATGAATGTTTTTCCATTGCAGTTTCAGTTCCTTTAGGCCTTGAATCCAATGTTGGGTGAGGAATTATCCTTCCTCTTGGTTATAGTCTCAAACCTTAATTATTGAAGGAAATAAGCCAAATCCCAGCAAGGTTTTCTCCTTCACCTCATTAGCACTTGATTCAACATGTTTCCTTTTCACTATATATATTTGGTACTGATATGTTCATCACTTATTCTAAATGCTCCAAAAATCCAAATCCCTATTTCACAGAGGTTACTCTCAATTTCACCTTTCACCTCATTGTTCAGTTTTATTAACCCTAGTAGGGATACCCATCTTGAGCTGGAGGAGAGCTAAACTAAATTGCATAGGATAGGTTACTAAGATGACTGTGGTGACCTTCATAGAGGTTTCCCCTTAGATTGTTCATTATGGATTAGAGTTTTGATTATTTCATACAATTTGAGATGTAACAAAAGGAAAGTGAAACTTCAAACCTATCCACTATGTCCCATGTCTCCTTAAGAAATAATTATACCATTTAAATGTTTTCAAAGTTATATTGAAGTTTTTATAAGACATGGGTTCTCCCCTAATCCTAATACTAAGAGATATGACTTCCTATCTTCATTGATAACCAAGAAAGGCATCAATACCTAATTGATTGGTTTTTTCTTCACACTTTGTAAGAGAATTTATAAGAGACTATCTTAGGTAAATATATATACAAGGTAGTTTCCATTATCATTATTGGAGGAACACTATTTTCACCTTTAACCCACATTCTCGTCACCACTAAATCATGACTTACCCTCAGAAACTCTAGAGTCATCCTGTCATTCCCCATAAAATGGTTGAGATTTTTTTTTTGTTAATTAACCATTAGGAACTCATGTTAAAAAAACATAGATAAAAAAATTATATCTTCTTCATAAAAAATAGAATAAACCTAGAATTTGTTTTTCCCATGCAAAGGCATTACAATACTTATCTTCCTTTAAGGGATGAATATGGAAGGACATTCATTGATATTTTAGGAAAATTGCATAAATGGAGGAAGGTGACTTATAAGTAATAGATTCAAGGGAAAAAAGGTACATAATTTTCTTATGTCATCCAACTTAGCTACCTTGTATATAATTTTGGAGTAAATTGCAAATTGTTTTGCCCACTGTCATGTTATTTCCATAGAAATTCTCATTTCTCCCTTTTTGGGCATAAAATTAGGCCCAATATTCTTGAACTTCATGTATAATTTGGTTATGTGAATATAATGAATTATTATTTGGCAAAATGAATTGACAAAAATACATTTCATTATTTCAACCTTTAGACGAAGGATCTCAAAGGAATCATCTGTTAATTTGGTAGCTCAGGGATAAAGTCCCTCCTTTAGATAGTCCTCCTCATTCGAAGAAGACTTGCCCTTGGAAGAATTTAATTTGGTAAAGGAAAAATGTATTTTAATGTGAAAACCCTAAAGGAAAAAAAAGCACAGGTCAACCTAAAGATAAAAATTAGGTCTCCAACACTACAAGAAAAAAAGACATTGGTGAGGGGTGAAAAATGTCACCATAAGCTCATTGGTGATGGTCAAAAGAGCCTTCATCACTAAAAACGGAACATAACCAGAGGTGGCATCACTAAAAGTTTAGGTGTTGTAGTGACATTCAAATTCCGTCACCAATAATGATTTATAATGATGGATAGTGACCGTCACCATTTCATATGAGAAATGGTGACGGACCATAGCCTTTGTCACCAAAAACTAAACGTCACCAAAGGTGGTGTCGCCAAAAGTATAGGTGTTGTAGTGACATTCAAAGTCCGTCACCAGTAATGATTTATAATGACAGATAGAAACTGTCACCATTTCATATGAGCAATGGTGACGGACCATAGCCTCCGTCACCAAAAACTGAATGTCACTAAAGGTGGCATCGCCAAAAATATAGGTGTTGTAGTGACATTCAAATTCCGTCATTAATAATGATTTATAATGACAGATAGTGACTGTCACCATTTCATATGAGCAATGGTGACGGACCATATCCTTTTTCACCGAAACTTCAACATCACCAAAGGTAGTGTCGCCAAAATTATAGGTGTTATGGTGACATTCAAGGTCTGTCACAAACATTGATTATAATGACAGATAATGACCGTCACCATTTCATATGATTTTTTTTTTTTTTTGTGATGGATCTTTCATGGGTGTCACTATTGGTGCATATATATGGTGACATTCATTGACCGTCACCAAAATCCGCATTTTCAGAAATATAGGTGTTGTGGTGACATTCAAGGTCCGTCATGAATAATGACTATAATGATGGACAACGACTGTCACTATTTCATATCAACAACAACGATTTATGGTTACAGACCTTTGAGGGTCATCACTATTGATGCATATATATGGTGGCGTTCGTTGGCCATCACCATTTCATATTTTGGTGAGGGTCGAAAAATGTCACCAAAGCTCATTGGTGATGGTCAAAAGAGCCTCGGTCACCAAAAATTGATTTTCATAATTCCGTATGGATCTTCCATTGAGCTAGCACCCTTTAAAAAATTACACCTTAAAACTTCATAAATTGTAAATTCTACAACTTTCAATAAATTAAAGTCTCAGAAATATTTTACTAAACAAGAAAAGCAACATCAAAGTTGCGGGTCCCTACCTAATGGTTAGGGAAGTTATGAAAAGTGGGTGGAGGGAAAAATAATTATGTATAAGAGAATCAATATGTTCAGTTGAATACTCAATTAGAAGTGAAACTCTGAAGACATTTCTAATCTATAAATGACCTATAACTAGCAAATGTTGTTGGAAATAATACTGAGAGGGGGGTGAATCAATATTATCAAATCAATATAACTTTTTCATTTCCATATTAATATTCATATACGCTACTTCAGTTAAGGCAAACCGCATGTATACACAACTGTGTGTAATGCAACAAGCATATATCCAGTGAACTTATGATTCAGTTAGTTGATCCTTAATGAGTGCATCAGAACATTATTAACCATATGAACAGTAAACAGGAGCAGTAAAATAGAACAGATCATCACACACAAGAAGCACACATGAACACCATGATGTAAGCTGGAAACCCAATGTGGGTGAAAACCACCTGCTGCAATTTGTCTCAATCTTCTTTTTAATAAGAAACTTCTTTTTACAGTAGTTCTGTACTGGTGTAGTCTTATACCAGTACACAAGCTTCTACCTATAGAAGGCTACAACCTTCTCTCGTTCTCCAGACTCTCCTGGAAGGGAGCGACAACCCCCTTAGCTCTTGTACTAGCCGATCCATTTACTAGTATGTAGGTACCGGCCTACTGAAATGCTCCAACCTTTACTTGTTTTCTAGCTGCTACTGGAAGGGAGCTACCACTCCCTTAGCTCTTGTACTAGCTGATATACTAGTACATAGGTGCCGACCTACAGAAGGCTACAACCTTCTCTTTCTTCCTCCAAGTACCACGTTTCATACATTTTCAGACTGGATACTCCTGAAGCACAACACCATAATCTCAAGGCCACGTTTCATCCAATTTTCATAGTGGACCTATCAATATCATTGAAGCACACAATCAATCAACACTAGCATCATCAATCTCTGAATCACCAAATACTGAATCTCTGAAACTTTGTCAACAAAATGTAGTCACCAGAACACAGAGAAGAAGACTGAACTCTGTAACAATATTTAGAACCAATTGTATCATCAAAAATCATGCATCAAAGTGCATACGCTACTTGGAAGTGCCAAACTAGCATGTATACGCAACTTCACCAAAGCGAACCAGCGTATATGTCATTAATTACTTACTTATAACTTCACTGCACTTCCTGACTTCAGACATACCCAGATCATTTCATATACAAGGATAATACATATGTTAGCAACTAGATCTAGTCCATCAGATCACATAATGATAAGTCATTATGATCCTGATCTATTATAGATCTCATCCATCAACACTGAAGCTAAACACAATCAACCAAACTGAATATGCCGAATACTGACACCAGTAAACAGTCATCAACAACCAGAACCACTTGTAACTTCAACATCATAGCTCATATGGTATACGCTACTTAGATGTATCTAACCTGCGTATGTACGCGCTTATATCATAGTCAACCAGCGTATACATCTGTAAATATTCATTCATGAGTTGCAGCTATTTCAAACTTAAGTTATACCTAGATCAGAACATTACATGTGTCAGTATACAGATCTAGAATAAACATGATCAAACCATATAGAGATAATTCATTCCAAGCCATTAGATCCCAATCTATCCTTATATCTTGTTCTCCATCTACCACTGAGATTCATCATTAGCTCAGATCAAGCAAAGCATCATGAACCCATAACTTACATACTAGATCTCATACTTCATCAGATATTCAAGACTTTCTCAATACCTTTGCCTAATGATCTTCTTCTCCTTTTTATAGTCTTAGGCCTTACTCAATACCATGGTCCAAAACCATTGAGAACCAATACTAGGGACCCAATACCTAGGTTCAACTCTTCGGACACAATACCAAGAAACAAAACCATAGGTCTAAATACCATGGACCAAAAAATAAGCTTTCACACATGTACACGCTTTTCTTTGCATGAAAGTGCGTGCATACGCATACACAACTTTTGATTAGAAATCTCGCGTGTATACGCTCCTTTGTATATAGTGAATCTGCGTGTATACCTTACTTGGTATATAGCGAACGTGCGTATATATGCGACTTGGTACATAGTGAACTTGCGTATAACCTGCATATGTACGCAACTTGGTATATAGTGAACCTGCGTATATACTCTTCTTTATTTATTCTTTGTAGTCTGATCATCAACTCTTTGCTACTAACCTGCTGCACTATGATCTGTCATCTGTGTGAGTTGCCATCAAGGACAACACTTGTATCATAATGCCAACAATCTCCCCCTTTGGACTTGATGGTAAGGCTAACTTGTTGTACTAAGAACTGTCAGCTGATTCCTTTGAGCTATCTTGCATCCCATGTATTCTGTCACATCTGATATCTCTTCTGTAGATTCATCTAGTTATATATAAGTGAGTTGTTCTTCTACGAGTGGGTTTCCATCAAGTACAACACATGCATCATAATGCCAACAATCTCCCCCTTTGGACTTGATGGCAACAACACCAAATCACTCTCCCCCATTGACATCAAGGTCAAAGGGCAGACCAAGATATTCTCTTTCCTTGATAAACACTAAGATGTCCATACTCCCCCAGAGTATGTGCTGATGTTTTTGAATGAGGTCCCCCTTAGTGTATGCCAAGGTGTATCAATCTGTCCATGCTCCCTCTTAGTACATGCTGAAATTTTTGTTCTGTTGAAGTGTGTTTTTCATGCTCCCCCTGACTGCAAGCAAGGTCTGCAAAAAGATGTTCTACAAGAAACAAAATGACTTCATACATCATAAGTGACCTTCCTATCACCAAAGACTCTTACATACATCCATCTCCCAACCAAGTGGGGATACACGAGATACCAAATGTTTATACATGATTAAAATATTACATCATCCTTCCCATGCATAGTGGGGGTACAAATTACATCATATGATCAAATGACTATAATAGATAGAGACAAAGTATTACATCGTGAGTCTTGATATGACATTTATAACAGAGACCAAACATCTAAATAAGATCATGATAGTCATCAGCAACTATCATACACAATGTATGATCTGCTCCATAAGCGTCTGTCAACAACATGTAGACCAACAACCTGTATATGTTCATTAGTGTATAAGTCATCAAGGTGTGTCTGTATCAACTCATCCTTTTCAACAGAATTTTGCATATGACATATAGAATCACTCACATCATGTCAAATGTGAAAAACACCATAACTATCTCATCAAGATCTACAAGATCCAAGGATCATCACTTGGGAACATCTACAACAACAAATGTAAGTATCAACCTATCATCATATAGGTATGAACTCATCATCAAGTGTATTCAAGCTTTGTACTTCTCCTTATCCTTATGAAGATCACCATGTAAGAATCATATATGCATCATCAGAGAATCAACCACAAATCTGATCTGAGCATCAACTATGTAACCCCAAGAATCATATGATATATTGTCATGGACAACTCATAACCATATCATAGCAAGATATATCATTTAGCCATATAAGCATCATCACCAGGGACTACTAACCATAATGCCAACAATGCATTATTAAAAAAAACATATGCTCCCCCTGAACTTGTGCCATCTTGCTTACTATCAGATCTGATCATGCGTATATCAGCAAGAAGTATCATCATCCACAAGTTAAGACCAAATCAAAACATTTACAAGTATCAAGACATAACATCAATAGATTGAAACCATTATGAAACAGAGCAAATAATGGACTGAATCATAACAGACCCCTTTTTTTGAGCCTGTCCCACAACTTTTCTTTAAACTAACATATATGCGACTGTGCAGTAACCAACTCGCATATATACACGACTTCCTTTTATGAAACTTGCGTATGAGATTTGGGACATTGAAGTTTTGCACTTTCAGGTCCCTCTGAGTCTGTTATGTCTATATATTGTGCGGAGCCACATCTTTCTGAATGTACTTCCTTCTTCTTCCATATCTTCAAGTGTGATGATGTTTTCTCCTTTTGGTATGGTGCCCGTACTTTGCTCCTGCATTCCATAGCTATATGTCCAAGCTTGTTACATGCATAACAAATTCTATTTTTCATATTCCTTCTGTAGCAATCAACAGCTTTGTGACCGAACATATTGCAAGAAAAAAAATATCCCATAAAGTACCTGGAATGTGATGATCTTTCTGTGTGATGACCTTGAACCATTCTTCTTCTACATGTGGCTGCAACATGTACAAGATTATGACATACATAACATTCAACATTATTCATCGGAGGAGTAAAAGATTTTCTTTGAAGAATTTCTTTAATTGGCTGTTGATGGGTTTGACCTTTCATCTCCTTGTTGAGAATTTTAGATTTTGCTTTAGAGTTCCTTGTCTTACTTTGTGAACTAGATTCACCTTCAATAGATTCATGAAAACCAAGAGTAGTTTTGATAGCAGGAGACCTTTGACTACTAAAAATATCATCCAAAATCTTGGTACTATCTTGAAATCGTAAGAGCTTATCCTTTTCTTCGAATTTATCTTTTAGAATATCTACCTCAACCTAATGTTGCTCTTCCTTTTCAAGATACTTCTTCTTCATGTTTTCTTCAGCTTTTCTTCCTTCTTCCAACTGATGTCCTATTTCACGAACTTCGTTTCCTTGTTTTTCAAGAGCTTGGAGTAGATCTTTATTCTGCTTCTTTGATTCTTCAAGATCTTCCTTCAGCGAGAGGATCGTAGCTTCAAGCCTTTCATAGTAATTGGATCTTTCTCTCAGTTTCTTGATTGTTGTGCTCCTTTCATTGACTTCATTTCTTAGTGATGTCATCTCATCCTGCAACTTTTGACATTGATCTTCCTTGTCCTTGAATAACTTCCTTACCTTGTTTCCTTCCTCTAGTTGAGCTTTTAGTTTGTTAGCTTCGTCTTTGAAGGTACATTCCCTTTTATTCAACAGATCTTTTTGATCTCTAATTGTTTCTATAAGCCTTTTAAATTTTGCCTCTATTTGATATCTTTCTTGCTCACCCATAAGACCAACTTCAGTTGTTTCACTATCACTTTCATCATCTTCGAATGGATAGATAAGTGTATCACCAGAGAATAAAAAATTCATACAGGATAGTTCTTCATTCTGAAGTGATTATGAATCTAAAGTGCTTATTCCACATATTCTGCAATCGATTTTCCCACTGTCATAGCTCTTCTGAGATTTCTTCTTCTTCTTAGGTGCTTTCTTCTTAAGCTTCTTTCCCATATTTCTATAGATCTCCTTCAAGCGATCAAGCTTCTACCAAAGGACCTGCTCTGATACCAATTGTTGGAAATAATACTGAGAGGGGGGGGGGGGGGAATCAGTATTATCAAATCAATAATCTTTTCATTTTCGTACTTAGATTCATATACAGTACTTCAGCTAAGGATACCCGCGTATATACGCAACTGTGTTCAAAGAAACTAGCGTATATCCAATAAACTTATGATTCAGTTAATTGATCTTCAAGGAGTGCCTTAGAACATTATTAGCCATATTAACAATAAATAGGTGCAGTGAAATAGAACACATCATCACACATAAAGAGCGCACATGAACACCATGATATAAGGTGGAAACTCAATGTGGGTGAAAACCACCAGCTGCAATTTATCTCTATCTTCCTTTAATAAGAAACTTCTTTTACAATGCACTGGTGCAGTCTGATACCAGTATGTAGGCTTCTACCTACAAAAGGCTACAACATTGTCTCGTTTTCCAGTTTCTACTAGAAGGGAGCTACAAACCCCTTAGCTCTTCTACTAGCCAATCCATTTACTAGTACGCAGGTGCTGGCCTACTGAAATTCTCCAACCTTTACTCATTTTCCAGTTTCTACTAAAAGAGAGCTATCACCCCCTTAGCTCTTGTACTAGCTGATGTACTAGTACGTAGGTGCCGACCTACAGAAGGCTACAACCTTCTCTTTCTTCCTCCAGGTACCACGTTTCATACATTTTCAGACTGGATACTCATGGAACACAACATAATAATCTGAAGGCCACGTTTCATCCAATTTTCATACTGGAACCTTCAACAACATTGAAGCACAAAATTAATCATCACTGCAATACACCTATCAACTACACATGCATCATCAATTTCTGAATCACCCAATACTGAAACACTGAAACCCTGTCAAGAGCACAGTCACTAGAACACAGAACAGACAATAGAACTCTGCAACAATAACCAAATCCAACTGCAACCTCAAATATCATATATCATATGTATACACTACTATGATGAACCAAACCAGCATACATATGCACTTTCACCAAGGCCAACCCACGTACAGATCTACAAATATTTTATCATAACTTTGCAGTGTATAGAGATGATTCATTCCAAGCCATTTAGATCCCGATCTATCCTTAGATCTTGTTCTCCATCAACTGCTTAGATTCCTCCTTAGCAAAGCATCATGAACACATAACCTGCATACTGGATCTCATACTTCCTTAGATATTCAAGACTTTCTCAATACCTTTGCCTAATGATCTTCTTCCCCTTTTATAGTCTTAGACCTTACATAATACCATGATCCAAAACCATTGAGAACCAATACTACGGACCTAATACCTGGGTTCAACACTTCGGATGCAATACCAATGACCAAAACCGTAGGTCTAAATACCACGAACCCAAAAATAAGCTTTCCCACATGTACGTGCTTTTCCATGCATGAAAGTGCGTGCATACGCATACGCGACTTTTGATCAGCAATCCCGTGTGTATACGCCTCTTTGTATATAGAGAACCCATGTGTGTAAGCTGCGTGTATATCCTACTTGGTATATAGCAAACCTGTGTATATACGTGACTTGGTACGTCGTGAACCTGCGTATAACCTACCTATGTACGCGACTTGGTATATATCAACCTGCATATATACTCATTTTTCTTCATTCTTTGTAGTATGATCATCAATTCTTTGCTATTGACCTGCTGCACTATAATCTGTCATCTTGCCATCAAGGACAACACTTGTATCATAATGCCAACAATCTCCCCCTTTTGACTTGATGGCAAAGCTAACTTGCCATACTGAGAACTGTCATCTGATTCCTTTGAGTTGTCCTGCATCCCATGTATTCTATCACATCTGATATCTCTTCTGTAGATTCATCTAGTTATGTATAAGTGAGTTGTTCTTCTACGAGTGGGTTGCCATCAAGTACAACACATGCATCATAATGCCAACAAAACTGACTGGGCATCTTCTGAAACTCAATTTCAAACATTATGATCTTGATGATGCAACTTTGTTTGTCAAGAAAGTAGGTAAAATAGTTGTATATCTTGTGGTATATGTAGATGATCTTTTGATGACATGGAACAATGAAAGCTACATTGCATCCATAAAGAAGGAATTTAAGAAAGGTTTTGAAATGACTGATTTGGGCTATGTTTATTACTATCTTGGTATTGAAGTGATTCAACATCCAAAGTCCATATTCCTTTATCAAAAGAAGTACATTGGATACCTGTTGAACAGATTTGGCATGAGTGAATGCAATCCTCTGACTACTCCAATGGAACAAAACTTAAAGCTCACATCCATTGAAGGAAAAGAATTTGAGGATGCAACAAAGTATAGACAGCTTGTAGGAAGTCTAAACTACCTAACTATTAACAGACTAGACATTTCGTTTGTTGTTGGAATCCTCTCCAAATTTATGCAAAATCCTTGTGAGGGACATTGGTCTAATGCAAAAAGAGTTCTAAAGTACTTGAAGGGAACTCAAGACTTTGGAATCAAGTATACACAGGTGGAAGACTTCAACTTGATTGGATACTCCATTTCAGACTTCGATGGAGACAAAGAAATTGGCGTATCTACTTCAAGTTATGCTATGAGTCTTGGATCAGGAGCTGTCTCCTGGAGATCACATAAATAATTAATTCTGGAAGACTCCACAACAGAGGTAGAATATGTGGCTGTAGCTGAGGCAACAAAAGAAATTATGTGGCTCAGGAAAATTCTTAAAGAATTGCAGGTAAAACAAGTACAATAGACTCCACTCATGATTAAGAATACCTTTGCAATAAATTTGGCCAACAACCCAAAGTTCCATCATCAAACAAGGCACATCAATTCTAAATATCATCTGATTTGACATCATGTTGAGGCCAAAACATTCCATCTCCATCATTGTTCCACTAATGAGAAAATTGCAGACATCTTCACCAAATCACATGGAAGAGAAAAGCTTGAAAAATTTAGAATGATGCTTGGACTCACCAACATCCCTTTAGAGTAAGTCAGGGAATGTTGACACTTAATCAGAGGGATTAGGTGTACAGTTGTAATTAATGTAAATAAATAATAGAGTAGATAGGGAGTCACCGGGAGATGAACAAAACAATCACTCCCTCTTGTATATAATAATGAACAACCTGAATGAATAATATGAGTTTTGACTTGAGGAGTTACCTCCTAGTCTGACAATTTCGTTGAACTAGAACTGAGATGTTTTTCGTGATATTGTGAATGAGTCTTAATCGAATTTGATTTGAGTTTGCTAAAATTGGTTCGTGATATATTAACAATTGTTTCTCCATCTCTTTGTGATTTGTGACTTTCAAATTCCTTCATATTTGTCGGAAGATATCTTGTTATGATGTGAGTGTTTGATCATTGATTTATGAAAAAATATTTGTTCTCTTCTACAATTCTTGAAGCTACTCGATTCCTGACTTTTTCCTCCATAATATTTTCTCTTGTTTCCTTTTGTTGTCCATTTCTGTGAGTAAATCTCCTTTTGCATCCATATATTTAGTTATTCTCTCTAGAATTATTTGTTGTTAAACTTCTTGGATCTATATCCCCAAATCTTGTTTCTCTTCAAACATATTTCTAAAATGCTCTTTGTTCCTTTTTCTTATTTTTGACTTAATATTATTGATATTTTGTTTGAACTTGGCCATAGTGGAGGGACCCTATACTTAAATATCTTCCCACCATGCCTTTTCCTTCTTATTCAAGGATTGATGCTTAAGCCATACACTCTCAAATCTAAAAATATTATTTTTATGAGTATATTTGATATCTATTTCTAAAAATATTGGCCAAGGATGCAAACTTCTACAAAGAAGAATACATGTTTATAGGAAGAGATCCACTTCTAAGAGGGACTGTAAAAGTAAAAATCTATCTAAGAATGAGTTTGTTTAATTCTTATTTCCACAATGATTGTTCTAGGTGAATACTCCGTTAATTGTTTTTGTGTGGCCCAACTTCAATTGTTGCATTAATTATTTGAACTATTCGGAGACTATGTCCAAATAGTCAATACCTCCCCTTTTTTCCTTCAACGATGTCACCCTATTTAATTCTCCACCTAGAATAGATAACTTATCTTTGGGATGCTATGGAAACTCAGATTCAAACTCTCCTCTAGACATGGTATCAAATGGAGTTCCAAATTCAAAGAAACTGGGAAATCATTCAAGCAAATAATTAAAGAACATGGTGTAGACACAAGACATGAAATGGATAACAACTTAGCTATACATGGGTCTACTAAAAATACAAGTCATTATGTTAGCTTGGAAAACACCAAAATCCTTGCTAAAGAAAATAAAATTTGTAACACATAATTCAAGATCGACATATGACATTCTACGGTTTGTGGGTTGATGATTCCTTGGAAGGCAGCTCAAATTTTTTAGCCTGAAGGGACAAAATCGAGGTTGTGTTAGAGGATAATGGCTTCAAGGAATTCATTGGTCAATAAATTCCTAATCTAGTAGCATCATATGCACAAAATTTACTCGAATGGAAGAAGTGTGTGGTGAAGGGAAGGCAGATAATCCTTGAGGGAGTTGGAGAGAACATTTTATTGAGTCTCCATGGAAAGGAAACTCTATATGCTATGTGGAAATCATTGACGGACTTGTATCAAAACATCAATGACCAAAGGAAATTGGCATTGACAAACAAACTTCAAAAAATCAAGATGGAGGATGGTGAGACTATTCCAAAATACTTGACCCAGTTCACTCAATGTCGTGATGAACTTGGAAGTGTTGGAATCACGATTTCTCAGGATGATATGGTGATTATTGCTCTTCTAGGACTCCCAAAGAGATTTCATAGTTATCAAGACTCTGTCAATGGTCGAGAAAAGTTTCTAGATTGGGAACAACAGTGGTCAGATTTGATTCAAGAACAGATCAAGAGGAACAACAAGGATGTCTCTTCATCAAAGACTAATGAGGAAGAGAATTGTACGATAATGATTAAGGAGAAGAAGGGGAAAGGGAAAGCTTCTCTTTCCAAATCAGATTCTTATCATGGATATAAGAAGAAAGACATGATGAAAATTAAGTGTTTTCATTGTCATGAGCTAGGCCATTTTGCTACAAATTTTCCACTCAAGAAGTCCAAGAAGAAGTCCTCAGGAGGAGCAATGGGTGAGGCTTTTTGCCTCTCGATTCGAATTGGACTTTTCCCTCATTGCATGCATGGTGTCATCAATGATGGGAAGTGTATGGTACTTTGATCTGAAAATCACTCATGAGTGATCCCAGTTAAATAATTAATGAATGAAGGTATTACAGACTCATGTGCTAGTGTGTGTCTATGTTATTTTATGCAACGGATCGATTAGATTGCAAACTACATAGACACTGGAAAATGGAAAGCAGTAAGAGAAACATGGTAAGAAAATGCAGGAACACAACAAATTAATAAGGAGTTCACCCTGTCCTCCTCGACTACGTCTCTAGTCCAACTTTCAGTGGTGGCCTTCTTTTTATTGTGTCTTTTAAGCAGAGTTTTACAGTGAGGAGCTCAATTTGAGTCTCCTAAAAAAAATAATGCTTGGTAGGGTGGTTCTTGGATTCCCCAAGCCAGTAGAGTGCACGGACTCTTTCCTTACCAAATATTGACCTCTCTGGTCATTAATGGGAGGAACCCAATGTGGTACTCAATTCCTGATATATCCTCACAGGGATTGTGTGAAACTCTTAAGCCTTCTATCTGCTCAACGCTGCCTTACACTGCAGGTCAGCTCGGCTCTCTATTTTTCTGCCTGTTACTTCACTGTCTCTTTCGTCTTTTTTCGTTGTTCCCTTCTCTGGTTCTTCCTTGTTCTGTTCTCTATTTGTTCATGGCTTAAAGCCAATTTGTCCTTGATTGTTCACTTCCTCTTCCACCCCTTTGGATTGCCTGCTATTGTTTGCTTGGAATTCCCCGCCTCTACGTCATCGCCAACATCTCAGAGGGAAGTATCCACTTGTCCTCTCATGAACTGTGCCAACTCTTCCTCAATGGTTCAATATTTCGGTTACGTTGTGAAATGACTCATCTTCCAACTCATCGATCCAATTGGACTTCAAAATTTATGTCTTGTAGCTTATTTCCCCCCTCCAAATCTAGTTCCTCCATCAAGTGCAATCTCCACTGTCAGATCTGGAGCCCCCAGATCCTACGATGTTCTCTTTTTTCACACGGTTGACTTGCTCGCCCATTAGCCCATGATTGTTGGCCGGATAAATCATTCTTGTAGACAAGACCGATCTCCCTAGTATCAACTGATATCTAGAAACAAGCAAATATACTTTTCTCTAAACATATTTCGATTCATTAATAAGAGGTGTTTTAGACCCTACGTTAAGTCCAACGCTAGTTTGTAGCAGCCTTGCTCCAACAGCTTCAAAGAGTATCCTTTTAATAACCTGCAAACACAAACAAACACACATTAAAGAACACCTGCATAGCTAATATAATAAATCATGTTCATCATAGTGATCAAGGAGTCTATGAAATAAACCATTAAATACAGCTTATTGAGAAAAGTAAACTTGATTGTATTAACTTTGAGAAAGAAGAACTTTACAACCTTCGTGGCTTGATGCTGTACAAGCTCTTCCCAGGATCCAGGCAGGAACCTTCTCTAATTTGACAAGCCTCACTCTCTCCCAAATGAGATCAAAAGGTATGTGATCTTTCCTCTCCAAAGCTCAATTAGGAAGACTAAGTTCCAGTAGGATATAGCCTAAAAAATATTCAGCTTTCAACCTCCCAAGTAACCAGCCCAAAGCTTCATCTTATAGTGCAAGGGAAGGAGGTTATAGGTCCACCATTCAAGGGATAGAGTCCTCCTTCAAGGGGATAAGATCCTCACATCAAGGGGTTAGCTCCTTAAGGAATGGGATGCATGCACCCTCAAGGAGCGAACTTGCCAGCGTAAGATTCCCTCTAGAAGCTTCCAGAATTGACTCAAAGTGAGTTTTTAAGAATAAAATTGCGCCTTTTTAACTTTTACAGGGGTTCGCACCCATAAATGCAGATACAGAGCGGTCAGGTGCACAGGAGACATGACCAATGGGTGCGGTACCACAGGTAATGCTAAGAGAAAATGCGAAACCATAGTTTTAGATATTTTTAAGGACTTTCTCTCATTTTCAAAGCTTGATATGCAGAGTTGAGGTCTAAGACTTGCAAAGGAGGTATGTATGAGTATTGATAGACTCATATTGGTTACAGAAAGTCATGGTGACAATTTTTCATGTAACAATGATGAGAGCCAGTTTTCTCTCTCATCCACTGGACATGCATCGTGTAATATATGGAATCGCTCGTCCTCCTACCAAATTTGCTTACTACCAAATATGCCTCCGATATTCCACCGGTTTTGGAATACGGGACCTGACTTTCACCTTAGCGCTTTCCCTATGGTTTCCCAGCTTCCCATGTGACCGAGCACTCGAGGCTTTTCCTTCTTAAGGGGTTTTGCCCAAGAATGTGCGATTAGCCCTAAGCACTAATCGCACATCAGAAACGGCCTCTGTTTTCCTATCTGGACTTCCCAACTGCCAGTTTGCATCCTGCAGAGTTTCCATGGGCCTCGGTCAGTGCACTTTGACTGAGGTCCTCATTGTTCCTTGCTGGCTAAAAACTGCCACTATCTAGAGGTCTTCCTGATAGCTCTTTGTTCATAAATTTTGAAGTATGTCTTGATTTGATATAGTCATAACACATTGATAAATTTCATGGATCCAATTCTAATCATGACCTTCCCACTGAAAATGCTTTTGGACCACCAAAAGTTGGTTTTCAAGCATTGACTAAGTGACAGTACAATTTTCTCAATTTTCCAATCTCAATCCACTTTGCACTGCTCGACTTTGAACCCTTGAGTCCAATTTTGAGGTACTCAACATCTCCTCTGTGCATCATCCTCACCTTCTTGTCCAGAACTATCTCTTCCTGTAATTCATTAAGATATTCAGGTAGTAGGTCATCAATAGAAGGAAATTGACTCTACTCTTAAAGATCCTCAATTAGTGAAGCTTCAAACAATCTCAAGCAATCTGCATTTACGACTGAGTTGATGTGCATGTAAGCTGGTAGATCAAGGTGAAAAGCATTCTCACAAATCTTCTCAAGTATCTTGAAGGGTCCATACCTAATAGGCTTTAGCTTTTTACCTTCACCTTGCATCCTGTCCTTGTTGATATATAGCGAGACTTGGTCACCAACTTGGAAACTATTCTCCATCCGATGCTTGTCATGCCTTGCCTTATATTTGGCTTGGCTCTTTTCTAGTTGTTCCTGTACTGCCTGGTGGATCTCTTGGATCTGTTTAATAAACCTAGTTGCCTTTTCCACATGACTATTTCCCTCAACCATGGGGTCTTTAACAAAGACAAAATCCAAAGGAGACCTTGCTATGAAACCAAAATAGGTCTCAAAAGGAGATCTTTGTGTAGAAGAATGTTTTGCTCTGTTGTAAGTATGTTGCACATAACATAAATGTTCATACCAAAGCTTAGGATGCTTGTTGCAATATCCCGTGAGCAACTAGATCACTGTCTTGTTGACTACTTCTGTCTGGCCATCAGTTTGTGGATGAAAAGCTATGCTTTTCTTCAGTTTGGTGTCCATAAGTTCCCACATACTTAACCAAAACTTCCCCACAAATCGGGTGTCTCTATCAGATAAAATGGAAGTGGGTAATCCAAAATGAACCCATACATGTTTAAAAAATAGTTTTGTAGTTTGTTTAGTTGTAATATGTTTATTACAAGGTATCAAAATACACATTTTTTTGAACATATCCACAACAACATATAGATAATCATGACCTTTCCTAGATTTAGGTAGTCCTTCAACAAAATCCATGGAAACACTTTCCCAAGGGTGAGAAGGGACTAGTAATGTAATGTACAAGCCTAGTTTTCTATTGTTGGGCTTGCTTTTAACACACATACTACACCCTCTTACATATCTAGAAACTGTCTCGTTCATTTTTGGCCAATAACAAAATATGTGCAGCTATGCAACTGTTTTACTTACCCCAAAGTGACCTGATATTAGAGAAGTGTGTGCTTCTCGAATTATCTTTACTCTTTCAGTTTGTGGAATGCATAACTTCCCACAATAGTATAAGAGTCAGTCCTTTACATGATAATCCAATTCTTCTACTCATTTTCCTTGACTTAAAGTTGCATATACATCTTTAAAGTCTATATCTTGAGCATATTGTTCAATTTAGCTCTCATGTAACACAAAATTATGCTTCAGTAGATGCATTTATAATGGGTCTAGATAACATATCTGAAACTTTATTGTGTATGCCCTTTTTATATTTGATGACTAAATGAAATTGTTGTAGAAAACCCATCCATCTACAGTGTATTGATTTCTGCAACTTAGTTTGGGAGTGTAGATATTGAAGTGGCTGATGATTAGTATGTATTACTATCTCTTTACCCATTAAGTAATGTTTCCACTTTTTCACGCTCTATACTAATGCATACAATTCTTTATCATACGTAGGATAGTTAACCACTGCAGAATTAAATGTCTCAGAATGATAACATATGGGTTTATCATGTTATGTCAACACTGCTCCCATGGCATAGTCACTGACATCTATTTGGATCTCAAATGTTCTTCGAAGATCAGGCAGTGCTAGTACAAGTGTTGTACTAATTTCTCTCAAGGTTTCAAAGGATTTCTGCTATTTTCCTCCCCACCGAAGCACCTTGTTCAATCCTGTTAAAGCATGTAAGGGAGCTGCAATTGAGGAAAGGTTAGAAATGAACTTTCTACAATATTATGCTGCTCCTAAGAAGCTTCTAATTTCTATAGCAGATTTGGGTTTAGGCCAGTTTACAATGACTGCCACCTTAGAGGGATACATTTTCAATTCACCACCCCCTACTATATGACCCAAATAATTCAGAGATTTTTTTCCAAATTCACATTTTGAGAGTTTAACTTAAAGTTTTTCTCTTTTCAAAACATCTAGTGTCTGTTTAACATGCTTTAATTGTTCTTCCCACGTTTTTCTAAATATCAGAATGTCATCCAAATACACAATAACAAAATCATCAAGAAAAGGCTTGAGTATATCATTCATTAATCTCATGAAAATAGCAGGAGCATTAGTTAAGCCAAAAGGCATAACCATCCACTCATACAATCCTTGCTTTGTTTTGAAAGTAGTCTTCCATGCATCTTGTTCTGCAACTCTGACCCGATGGTATCCACTGTGCAAGTCTAGCTTGGAAAAATAAACATCTTCTTTCAATTTATCTAACAGGTCATCTATGTGATGAAGGGGATAGGAATTTTTTATTGTTATCTTATTCACTGCTCGGTATTCAATGCACATTATCCACGAGCCATCTTTCTTTCTCACCAAGACGATTGGTGACCCCACATGGTGATGTGATAGGTCTGATGAACCCTTTCTTGAGAAGCTCCTGCACCTGCTTCTTGATTTCAGCATTCCCTAAAGTGGACAACCTGTACATTCCAATGTTAGGGAATGGAGCATCTTGCTGCAAAATAATATCATGCACTATTTCCTTTTTGGGTGGCATACTTTTAGGTTCTTGAAACAAGATATCATACTCTGAAACAACCTTTTCTAAATTAGCTTGCTGTTTAGCATTACAACTTTCAAATACATTGGTTTTATTAGGTTTATTTTCCTTTACAACTATCAATAAGAATTGTTTGCATGAATTTATCATTCGTTTCATTTGCCCTGAGTTTATGAGAGTATAATTATTCCTGAGCTTATGAGCTCTTACAAAGTATTCGATTCCATCCTTAACAAGTAGATACTTGTTCTCAGCTCTATAGAAAATAGCTATTATGTCATACAAGTAAGGTCTTCATAAAACAATTACACATATATCCAAAGGAATTATGTCTAACTCAACCTCATCTACAAATGTTGACCCAAAAGAAAACTTGAGTTTGCATTGTCTGGTCACTTGTAGTTGTGCTTTATTATTCAACCATCCTAATGGGTATGGTTTCTTCTGAGGTGTAGTTACTAATCCCAACTTCTTTACAATTGCTTTAGAAATTAGATTTACCTGTGAGCCACTATCAAACAAAGTATCAATCTTTTGATGTTTGGAAATAACTTGAATATGGAAAAGCTAATGTCTTTTTCTCTCATTTTATTCATCAATAGTAGATTGTGCAGAATTACTAGTATATGCTTCAAAATTCTTACCTCTTATACATATGGCTGCAATGGTTGTTTCATCTCCTGAGTCTGACCGCAAATCTTTTTGAATAACTACAACAATCTTTTTCTTCTTTCCCTCGAACTTCATAGGTCTCAGCTCTGGATGCAGAATCCAACAGTGCTCATCATCATTCCCATCATTTTTACAGTGAGTGCATGAAGGCTTGCTTTTATATGCAGTGTTAGCCTTCCTTGCTTTCCATTTCTACTTTCTTTTCTCCTTATTCTTGCTTGTAGTGGGTTGGGATGATCCCCCAACTTCTAGACTTCCATTCTTTCCTATAGCTTCTAGATGAGTAGCTTGTACAAATACCTCATCTATACTAGTGGGATTAAACAAGAGGATAGTGTGCCTCATGTAACTGTGTAAACCACCAATGTACTTCAACAGAGTCTCAGGTGAGTCTAATGAGATTCCTAGAATCAATGATCTCTTTCTAAATTCTTGAGTGCACCCCTGCACACTTTTCCCTTTCAACCGTTGAAGAGTTTTCCAACTCATCATGGCTTGTTGCATGTAGGCCAATGGATAGAACTCTTTTTATTGAAGAAACAAATTCACTCCAAACAGAGATAGTCTTACCATGTCTCTTCATGTCAGCTTGGGTCTTGCCTTCCCACCAAACCAAGGCAGTGCCTCCAAGGCATAGGCTTGCCAGCTGAATCTTGCTCTTATCTGAATTCATATTCTACACTCTACAATAAACATCAATTTTCCTAATCCAATTGTCCAACTTTTCTACATTCAATTCTCCATCATATATAGGTAAATCAAATTTGACATCTAGTTTGATCAAATATTCTTTATTTTTGTGTTCAAGGCTATTAGGAGGTGTGAGAAATCTTTCCTCTTTCCCTTTTCCTTTTGAGTGGTCATGGAAGTGAGACTCATCTTCTCCTTTGTCTTGTTTAGAGCCTAAAGAATATTCATCCTAGTGTTTTCTAAAGCCCCTATACATTTCTTCTACCATGGACTTTATGGCTAGGAAACTATCTATGAATTTGAAGGTCTAGCCCCATAGAACCTTCCTCTAACATCTGTTTTCGAAGATAGACTCTCCCAATTTTAGGATTAGTTTCAACCAACTCTCCTTCTCCTAATTTGAGCTTTGATCTAGTTAGCATTCAACAGCTAAATCAAACACCAGATTGTCTAACCTTAATAGCCTAAATCTATGATACCACTTGATCTAGAAATCACTTGTGAGTGATCTCAGTTAAATAATTAATGAATGAAGGTATTACAAACTCATGTGTTGGTCTGTTTGTCTATGTTATTTTAGGCAACAGATCGATCAGATTGCAAAATGCACAAACACTGCAAAATGGAAAACAGTAAGAGAAACACAGTAGGAAAATGCAAGAACAGAAGAAATTAATAAGGAGTTCACCCTATCCTCCAGGATTACGTCTCTGGTCCAGCATTCAGTGGTGGCCTTCTTTTATTGTTTATTTTAAGCATAGTTTTATAGTGAGGAGCTCAATTTGAGTCTCCTAAAATAGATAATTCTTGGTAGGGTGGTTCTTTGATTCCCCAAGCCACTAGAGTGCATAGACTCTTTCCTTACCAAATATTAACCTCTCTGGTCTTTAATGCGAGGAGCCCAATGTGGTACTCAATTCCTAAGAGATCCTCACAGTTATTGCTTGAACCTCTCAAGTCTTCTATCTGCTCGATGCTGCCTTATGATGCAGGTCAACTTGGCTCTCTATTTTTTAGCCCCTTGCTTCACTGTCTCTTTCATCTCTTTTCACTATTCCCGTCTCTGGTACTTCCTTGTTCTATTCTCTATTTGTTCATGCCTTAAAGCCAATTTGTCCTTGACTGTTTGCTTCCTCTTCTGCCCCTTTGGATCACCTACTATTGTTTGCTTGGAGTTTCGTGCCTCTGCATCATTGCCAACGTCTCACAGGGAAGTGGCCACTTGTCCTCTCATGAACTGCGCCAACTCTTCCTCAACGAGACAGTATTACAGTTACGTTGTGAAATGACTCATCCGCCAACTTAGCAGTCAAATAAAATTTCAAAATTTATGTGTTGTAGCTTATTTTCCCCCTCCGAATCTGGTTCCTCCATTGGGCGCAATCTCTGTCGTCAAATCTGGAGCCCCCAGATCCTACGGTGTTCGCTTTTTTCGCACGGTTGACTTGCTCGACCATTAGCCTGTTATGGGAGGTGGTTTTCTCTCTCATCTGTTGGACACACATTGTGCAATGTTTGGAATCACTCGTCCTCCTACAAAATCCGCTTATCGCTCAATATGCCTCTGATAATCTGCTATTTTTGGAGTGTGGGACCCGCCTTTCACATTAGCGCTTTCCCTATGGTTTCCTGGCTTCCCATGCAACCGTGCGCTCGGGGCTTTTCCTTCTCGAGGGGTTTTTCCTAGCAATGCATGATTAATGCTTAGAAATGGCCTCCATTTTCTGATCCAAACTTCCCAACTACCAGTTTGCATCTTACGTGGTCTCCATGGGACTCAGTCAGTGCACTTTGACTCAGGCCCTCATCATTCCTTATTGGCTAAAAACTGCCACTATCCAGAGGGTTTCCTGATAGCTCTTTTTTCATAGATTTTGAGGTCTGTCCTGATTTTATACAGTCATAGGACTTTGATAATTTTCATGGATCCAATTCAGATCATACTTAGACAAGGGATCTTCATTCCAAATGACTCACGATAAAGAGTTATTTAGTAACATGGAGGAGAAAGATATCCATATCCATATCAATATGGTGACAAAGGGAAGTATAGTATTACTAGATTGGGCATGATTACCTTTCAGAGGTAGCATGGGGCTCCACTCACCTTGAAGAATGCTATGTATGTTCCCAGGCTAAAGAAGAACTTGGTATCCTTTTCTATGCTTGAGGATAGAGGATATGATGTGATATTCTAAAAAGGAAAGACATTCCTTCAACACATAACCACACATCAGGTAAAGAAGATAGGGATTGGGGTGAAGAATATCTATGAGTTGGAAGTAGAGGAGTGTGTCACTTTGAGCACAAAATTAGAAAGGGTGTAGAGCGGAGACGTTGGCAAGTTGTGGCACATATGATTGGGACACTTGCATCATGGAGCTTTGAAGATATTGTAGCAAATCTACATGGTCTTCGCAAAGGTATGCAAGGCATGTACTTTGGGAAAATACACGTCTTCCTTTCATGACAGAGACAGTCAAGTAGAGGCTATTCTAGAGACAATCCCTTCAGATGTGTGTCAACCACTCTTGACAACATCCACGACAAAACATAGGTATTATGTTATATTTGTTGATGATTATTCTCGTAAATGCTCGATATGTAGAAAAAGGATCAAACTTTTACAAAATTTTCTGAGTTTAAAGAATTGGTGGAGAAAGAGTCGAGAAATAAGGTTAAATCTCTATGGAGTGATAACGGTGGTGAGCATGTCTCAAACTAGTTTAAGAACTTATGTGCAGTGGAAGGGATTAAATGGGAGTTGAAGACACCTCATAACCCTCAGTAGAATGGGGTGGATGAGAGGAATAATAGAGGCATAGTTAGGAAACAAGGGAAATGTTCCATGATTAGGGCCTACCACTACACTCCTGGGGTGAGGCATTCAACATGATGGTTTATGTCGAGAATCGTAGCCCGCATTGGATACTTGAGATGAAGGCAGTAGAGGAGGCTTATTCCGGTAAGAGGCCAAATGTTGGTCACTTTAGGATTTTTGGGTCATTGGTATATTCCCATGTGGCCAAAGATGCACGGAAGAAGCTTGAGATGAAAACATAGTTGCGGATATTTGTGGGGTACACCGATACACCTCACAATTATTAAGTGTACCTATTGACCAACAGGATGATATTGGTTCACATGGATGTCAGATTCGATGAGGGGAAGGCCATGCAAGTTTCCCTTGAGAGGGAGCTTGAGCTACATGAAGATGAGGAGCTTTTATCTCCTAAGTTTGAGGAGCCTCATATTGATGTGGAGCAACCACATGCACAGGATATGGGAGTGGATAAATCCACTGAGGAAGAGTCTTCCCAAGAGGGAAGAAAGCGCACCAGAGAGGCTGATAGATTGTTGGATGATTCACAGAAGAATGTGGGAGAACACACTTCTCAACATAGGCAAGTGATCTGAAAATGAGATCTTTGATTAATATTAAAGTATTAAAGACTCATGTGTAGGATTTTCCTATATTACTTTATGCAACGGATGAAAAACATTGTGAATAATATAGACAATGAGCAGTTAGAGAAACATAATAGACACACACATAACATAGCAAATAATCAAGGAGTTCACCCAAAAGTCTTGAGCTACATCTCCTGGTCCAGCTTTCAGTGGTGACCTCTCTATTATGTCTTCAAGAGTAGAGTTTTTACAAATGTGAGTTCAAATTGAGTCTGAACACAACAGGAACAAACAACATGGTTTTTCTTGAATAACTCTAGCCTTTCTGGCTATACGGACCCTCCCTCTCGCTCTTTGTCTCTGCTTTCTCTCTGTCTTGGCACTGCTTACCTCCATCTCTGACACTGAGTGGCTTTTAAGCCTATCAGCGCTTGTCTGCTCGTTTCCCCTCTCGGGCTCTCTCGCTTTCAGCCTCTGTCCGCTCAAATCCCCTATGAGTGTTAACCAATCATGGTGTAACATCTTCAAGTATGGTGGCCACTTGTTTTTCAAACGGTAGGGACCATCGACGTGTTGAAATCCCCAGAAATATCATTTCTCTGTTTACAAAGAGAAATACACAGAAACTTTATAAAATCCACCAAAATGCCATTTATCGGACTTTAAATGTCATCAACTCCACCTTAAATTCCATCGGGTCTGCTTTTAAATTTCTATCGTAAGTCGTTAGTCATGGTTGCCTTCGTATTTGGGTTTGTAGCGAAAAACCCCAAATACACAGAAAGCTCAACAAAATGGCTTCATATCGGACTTGAAATATTATCGTATCGCATTCGTAAACCCTTTCGTGTCTGGCCATATCGCATGTTGCATATCCCTTTTGAATTTCGACCGTCGATTGCTTTGATTGGCCTTATCGGCACGCTGATCACTGTCACGATTCTCATATGGTTGCCTCTAATAGACTCCACTTGCCACCTTCGATTGCAATATGCCGATTAGATCTGGACCGTTGACCGGCCAGATCTGATGGCTCATGTGTGATGTTGCTTAAGCCTTCGAAAGGCTTTGTTTCTGCTATGTTTTTCATGTTTTTCATGTCCGATAGTGTTTTCTTCCATTCTTGAAGGTTTATCCTTTGTGATAGTGTTTAAGTATTAAAAGACTTAGAGGATTTTAGGATCCATTTTGGATCATGCCTTCCCACTGAAAAATCCTTTGGACCACAAAACGTTGGTTTTTAGGCATCGATCAAGTGAGGATACAACTTTCTCACTTGTCCAATCTCTATCCATTGTGCATTGTTTGGTTTTGAACCTTTAAATCTGATTCTCAAGTACTCAACATCCCCTTTGCATGTGGTTCTCACCTTCCTATCCAAAACTATATCTTCCTGCAACTCATTAAGATATTCACGCAACAGATCATCAATAGAAGGCAACTGACTTTTCTCTTGAGGTTCTTCAATCAATGAAGGTTCATATAGTCTCAAGGTCTCTGCATTAATGACTGAATAGATATGCATATAAGTTGGCAAATCAAGGTGAAAACCATTTTCACCAATTTTCTGAAGTACCTTGAAAGGCCCATACCTTATTGGTTTCAACTTCTTACCTTCACCTTGCATTCTATGTTTTTTGATGTACAGATAGACTTGAACACCAACTTGGAAGCTATGCTCAATTCGATGCTTATAATGTGTTACCTTATACTTTCCCTGGCTTCTTTTGAGCTGTTCCTACACTTCCTGGTGAATTTCTTGGATCTGTTCAACAAACTTGGTTGCTTTGTCCAACTGCTATGTCTTTACCAAAGAAAAAATCCAAGGGATACTTTGGTATAAAACCAAAACAAGTCTCAAAAGGAGATCTCTGAGTAGAAGAGTGCTTGGCACGGTTGTAAGCATGTTGCACATAACACAAATGTTCATCCCAAATCTTGGGATGCTTATTGCAATAGCCTCTGAGTAACTGGATCACTGTCCTATTGACCATATCTATCTAACCATTTGTTTATGGATGAAATTATGTGCTCTTCTTCAATCTAGTGTCCGTCAATTCCCATAGACTTGACTAAAACTTTCCAACAAATCGGGAATCTCAATCAGATACAATAGAAGTGGGTAACCCAAAATGAACCCATACATGCTAAAAGAACAACTTCATTATTTGTTCAGTTGTAACCTACTTGTTACAAGGTATGAAAATACACATTTTGCTGGACCTATCCAGAATAACATACAAATAATCATGACCTTTTCTAGATTTTGGAAATCCCCCAACAAAGTCCATGGAAACACTTTCCCAAGGACGAGAAGGAACTGCAAGTGGGGTGTACAAACCTAATTTTCTATTATTGGGCTTGCTTTTAGCACACATAGTATAGCCATTAATATATCTAGAAACTATTTCATGCATTCTTAGCCAATAACAAAACCTTTGCAATTGTACAACTGTTTTACTTATACCAAAATGACCTGATATGAGAGAAGTATGTGCTTCTCGAATTATGTTAACTCTTTTAGTTTGTGGAGTGCATAACTTTCTTAAATGATATAAGAGTTGGTCCTTAACATAATAATCCAATTCTTCTACTTGCTTGCCATGACTTACAATTGCATATACATCTTTAAAATCTACATCTTCAGCATATTGTTCAATGTAACTTTCATGCATTACTGAGTTATTCTTAAGCATAGTAGATGCATTTATGATTGGTCTTGGTAGCAAACCTACAACCTTGTTGTGTATGCCCTTATTATATCTGATGACAAGATGAAATTGTTGTAGGAAACCCATCCACCTATAATGTCTTTATTGCTACAGTTTAGTTTGTGAGTGCAAATATTGAACTGGTTGATGATCTATATGTATGATTCTTTATTTGCCCATTAGGTAATGTTTCCATTTTTTCACACTTTTTACTAATGCATACAATTCTTTATCACATGTGGGATAATTAACTACTGCATAATTAAATGTCTCAGAGTGATAGCATATGGGCTTACCATGTTGCATCAACACTACTCCCATGGCATAGTCATTGTCATATGTTTCAATCTCAAATGGTCATTGAAGATCTGGGAGTGCTAGTACTGGTGTTGTACTAATTTTTTTCTTTTAAGGTGTCGAAGGATTTCTGCTATTTGCCTCCCCACTGAAACAACTTGTTCAATCCTATTAAAGCATGTAATGGAGTTGCGATCAAAGAGAAGTTATTAATATGCTTTCTCCAATATTGTGTTGCTCCTATGAAACTCCTAATTTCTATAACAGATTTGGGTTTAGGCCAGTTAAGAATGACTTCAACCTTAGAGCGATCTATCTTCAATTCACCACCCCCTACAATATGAACCAAATAATTTAAAGATGTTTTGCCATATTCACGTTTTGATAAATTCACATAGAGATTTTGTCCTTTCAAAGGATCTAAATTCCGCTTTACATGCTTCAAATGGTCTTCCCATGTTTTACTGAAAACAAGAATGTCATCTAAATATACAATTACAAAATCATCAATAAAAGGTTTGAGTACATCATTCATAACTCTCATGAAAGTGGTAGGAGCATTAGTTAAGCGAAAAGGCATAACCAGCCATCCATACAACCCATGATTTGTCTTGAAAGAAGTCTTCCACGCATCTTATTCTGCAACTATGACCTGATGATAACCACTATGCAAGTCTAACTTGGAAAAGTAAATTGCTTCTTTTAATTGATCTAATAGATCATCAATGCGAGGAGGATAACAATTCTTGATTGTTATTTTATTCAGTGCGCTATAATCAATGCACATCCTCCACAAATCATCTTTCTTTCTCACCAGTACGTTTGGAGATCCACATGGTGATGTGATTGGTCTTATGAACCCTTTATCGAGCATCTCCTATACCTGCTTCTTCATCTCTGCATTCTCTTAATAAGATAACACGTACATTCTGATGTTAGGTAATGGAGCATCTTGATGCAAATGAATATCATGTACTGTTTCCCTTTTGGGTGGAAAACCTTTAGGTTCTTGAAATAGGATATCATATTCTGAAACAAATTTAACTAAATCAACTTTCTGTTTATCATCACAACCTTTAAATACATTGGTTTTATGAGGGTTCTTTCCCTCTACAACCATTAGTAAAAATTGCTCGCATGAATTTACAATTCTTTTCATCTGCCCTGAGTTTATGAGGGAATAGTTGTCTTTGAGTTTATGAGCTCTTACAAGATATTCTATTCCATCTTTAGTAAGTTGATACTTACTTTCAACTCTATAGAAAATGGCTTTTCTGTCATACAACTAAGGAATTCCTAAAAAAATACCACATATATCCAAGGGAACTATATCTAACTCAACCTCATCTACAAATGTTGACCTAATAGAAAACCTAAGTTTACATTGTCTTGTCACTTATAGCTTTGCTTTATCACATACCCAACCTAATGGATATGGCTTCTTGTGAGGTGTTGTTAGTAATCCCAACTTCTTTACAATTATTTCAGAAATCAAGTTTACTTGTGATCCAGTATCAAATAAAGTTTCAATCTATTGGTGCTTGGAAATAACTCTAATATAAAAAAGCTCATGTCTTTTCCTCTCATTATCTTCATTATCAATAGATTGTGTAGAATTACTTGTAGATGCTTTAGAATTTTTACCTTTTATATGTGTGGTTGTGACTGTTGTTTCATCACTTGAGCCTGACCCCAAGTCTTTCTGAATAGCAGCAACAATCTTCTTCTTCTTACCACCGAACTTCTTCGAGCAGTGTCATGGAACATCTTGCTGCAAATGAATATCATGTACTGTTTCCCTTTTGGGTGGAAAACCTTTAGGTTCTTGAAATAGGATATTATATTTTGAAACAAATTTAACTAAATCAACTTTCTCTTTAGCATGAAAACCTTCAAATAAATTTGTTTTATGATGGTTATTTCCCTTTACAACCATTAGTAAAAATTGCTTGCATGAATTTACAATTATTTTCATCTGCCTTGAGTTTATGAGGGAATAGTTGTGTTTGAGTTTATGAGCTCTTACAAGATATTCTATTCCATCTTTAGTAAGTTGATACTTACTTTCAACTCTATAGAAAATGGCTTTTCTGTCATACAACTAAGGAATTCCTAAAACAATACCACATATATCCAAGGGAACTATATCTAACTCAACCTCATCTACAAATGTTGACCTAATAGCAAACCTAAGTTTACATTGTCTTGTCACTTATAGCTTTGCTTTATCACATACCCAACCTAATGGTTATGGCTTCTTGTGAGGTGTTGTTAGTAATCCCAACTTCTTTACAATTATTTCAGAAATCAAGTTTACTTGTGATCCACTATCAAATAAAGTTTCAATCTATTGGTGCTTGGAAAATAACTCTAATATAAAAAAGCTCATGTCTTTTCCTCTCATTATCTTCATTATCAATAGATTGTGTAGAATTACTTGTAGATGCTTTAGAATTTTTACCTTTTATACGTGTGGCTGTGACTGTTGTTTCATCACCTCAGTCTGACCCCAAGTCTTTCTGAATAGCAGCAATAGTCTTTTTCTTCTTACCACCGAACTTCTTAGGTTTTAGCTCCAGATGCAAAGACCAGCAGTGTGCATCATCGTTTTCATCCTTCTTGCAATGAGTGCATGAAGGTTTGTCCTTCTGTACAACGTTTTTCTTCAACTCCTTCCATTTCAACTTCTTCTTTTCCTTGTTCTTGCTTGCAGAGGGTTTTGATGATCCCCAAACCTCTAGGTTCACATTCTTGCCTCTAGCTTCTAGATGTGTAGCCTGAACTAATACATCATCTAGGTTTTTTGGATTAAACATAAGAATGGTGTGCTTCAAATAGCTATGGAGACCACCTATATACTTTAACAAAGTTTCAGGTGAGTCTAGAGATATGCCTAGATTTAAAGCTCTTTTTCTAAATTCCTGGGTATAACTTTCTACACTTTTCCCTTTAATTGGTGAAGAGTTTGGCAACTTATCATTGCTTGCTGCATATAAGTTAGAGAATAGAATTTTTTCTTGATGGCAGAAACAAATTCATTCCAGGTAGAAAGAATTTTACCATGTCTCTTCAGATCAGCTTATGTCTTACCTTCCCATCACACTACTGTAGTTCCTCCAAGGAGAAGGCTAGCCAGCTGAATCTTTCCCCTTTTTGAGTCAATCTTCTGCACCTTGCAATACACATCAATCTGTCTAATCGAGTTATGTGGCCTTTCTACATTTAGTTCTCCATCATAAATTAAAAAATCAAACTTTACATCTAATTTAATCAAAGAAGCTTTCTTCTTTTCCTTATAAGGGCTAGGAGATGATGATGATGAAGGTGATGGTGGAGGAGATGATGGAGGAGGATTTTCCCCTTTCCCTTTGCTTTCTAGAGGGTCAAATAGAGAAGGTTCCTCTGCCCCATTGTCTTGTTTGGGTGTTGAAGAGCTTTCACATCGACGCTTTTGAAATTCCCATTACATCTCTTTCGCCATGGCTCGCATGGCCATAAAATTGTTCATGAACTGGGATTCTAATTCCAATGGAACTTCTTCCACCATTCTCCTCCGAGGATAGACTCCTCTAATGTCTGAATTAGCCTCAGCAAGTTCTCCTTCTCCTAGTTTGAGCTTTCACCTAGTTAGCATACAAAATTCAACACAAGCTTGTCTAACCTTAACAAAACCAAAACCAAAAGCTCTGATACCACTTGATCTAAAAATGAGATCTTAGATTAATATTAAGGTATTATAGACTCATGTGTAGGATTTTCCTATATTACTTTGTGCAACAGATGGAAAATATTGTGAATAATATAGACAATGAGCAGTTAGAGGAACATAATAGACACACACATAAAACAACAAATAATTAAGGAGTTCACCCAAAACTCTTGGGACACATCTTTTGCTCTAGCTTTCAGTGGTGACCTCTCCATTATGTCTTTAAGAGTAGATTTTTTACAAATGTGAGCTCAAATTGAGTCTCAACACAACAGGAACAAACAACAAGGTTTTGCTTGAATCCCTCAAGTCTTTATGGGTACACAAACCCTCCCTCTTGCTCTCTATCTCTGCTTTCTCTTTGTCTTGGCACTGTCTGCCTTTGTCTCTCACACTGAATGGCTTTTAAGCCTATCGGTGCTTGTCTGTTTGTTTCCCCTCTCGGGCGCTCTGGCTTCTGGCCTCTGTCTGCTCAAATCCCCTCTAAGCATTAACCAATTATGGTGTAACGTCTTTAGGTATGGTGGCCACCTGTTTTTGAAACGGAAGTGACCATCGCCACGTTGAAATCCCCAGAAATATTGTTTCTCTATTTACAGAGATAAATACACAGAAACGTTGTAAAATCCACCAAACTATCGTTTATCGGACTTCAAATATCATCAATTTTTCCCTACATTCCATTAGGTCCACCTTTAAATCGCTGTCACAAGTTGCTAGTCATGGTTTCCTTCGTATTTGGGTTTATAGCGAAAAACCCCAAATACACAGAAAACCTGACAAAATGGCTTCATATCGGACTTGAAATATTATAGTATCCCATTCATAAACCCTTTCGAATCGATTCATATAACATGTTGCATATCCCTTTTGACTTTAGATTGTCGATTGCTCCGATCAGCCTTATCGGCTATCAGCCCATCAGTGTATCACATGGTCGATGGCTTGTGGCATGTTGTATCGGCCCCGCTCCTTGGTATCACTGCGATGTAATAATGTGATGCAATATATCACAATCACATATCGCATGGTCTTAGGACCATTGATAAGTCCTCCCTTGTGTTTTAGCGATGTGATATTGCGAGTGAATCTGGACTGTTGATCTACTCGCTTGATCGGGAGTCCTCATTGAGTCACACTAATCATTGTCACGATTCTCATGGCTACCTTCGATAAACTCCGCTTTCCACCAACGATTACGATATGCCGATTAGATCTAGACCATTGATCGGCTAGATCTGACGGCTCGTGTGAGATGTTACTTAAGCCTCCAATAGACTCCGCTTCCACCATTTTTTCCATGTTTTTCACGTCTGATAGTGTTTTCTACCATTCTTGAAGGTTTACCATTTGCGATAGTGTTCAAGTATTGAAAGACTTAGAGGTTTTTAGGATCCATTTTGGATCACCAGAGGAGGTCACCTAGGAGGTACACTTGATACATGGCTCTTATGGGTGAGTGTGTCGTGACAGGGCCATCTTCCTTCAAGGAAACAATACTGTAGCCAATTTGGGTTGATGCCATGGTGGAGGAGTATGACTACATAGTTTGTAACAATGTTTGGGATGTGGTCCTGAGACCGAAGGACAAGTCAGTGGTGAGCTCTCGTTGGCTTTAAAAGGTAAAGAAAGTTTCAGATGGTAGTGTGGAGAAGCATAAGGCTAGTTTTGTTTCCTTTGGGTTTTCACAAGTAGAGGGGATTGACTATGATGAGACCTTTTCTCTTATTGCAAGGGACTTGTCAATCATATCTATATTGGGACTATCAACATAGATGGATTGGAAGATATATTAGATGGATGTGTAGACAACGTTCCTTAATGTCATGATTGAGGAAGAGGTATACATAAAGCAAGCTAGAGGTTTTGAAACCCTTGACCATGAGTCGCATGTGTGTCAACTCAAGAGAGCATTGTACGGCTTGAAATAAGCACCTTGTGCTTCATACACCAGGATAGATAGCTACTTCACTGGGTTGGGTTTCACGAAGAGTGAAGCGAATGTGAAACTGTACCACATAGTCGTGGAAGGTAAGTTGTCGATCATTGTACTTTTTTTTTATGATCTCATACTGACAGGTCATGATCAACTGATCAAATATTGCAAGGAGGACCTTGCAAGAGAGTTTGAGATGAAGGACATGGGGCTCATGCATTACCTTCTTGGCATGGAGGTTTGGCAGGGAGATGGGGAGTTGTTTGTGTCTCAAGGCAAATATGCCAACGAGATAGTGAGGAGATTCCACATGGAGAGAAAAAATCCATGGAGACTCCTCTAGCAGGTAACTGGAGGAAGGAAGATGCTACTTCATAAGAAGTAGTGGAAACTACTATTTACAAGAAGCTTGTGGGTTCACTCATGTACCTGGTGAAGACACGATCGACTATGTGCTATGCAGTTAACCAGCTTAGTCAAGTGATGGTTAGGCCTACCAGGTTGTATTGGAAGGCGAAAAAACATGTGTTGAGATACCTTAGGGGCACTTCTCAGTATGGATTATGGTACAAAATGAAAGAGGGAGTGAATCTTCAAGGCCTCACAGATGCATATTGGGTAGGGAGTCTATCCAATAAGAAGAACACATCAGGAGAGATCTTGATTATTGGGTGAGCGACAGTTTCTTGGTACAACAAAAAATAGAGATCCGTTGCACTCAATTGGGCATAGGGAGAGTACATGGGTGTGATTCAGGAAGCATGTGAGGCCATCTAGATGAGGAAGATCGTGGTTGGTCTATTTGGTTAGCAGATGGATCCAGCTGTGATTTACTGCGATAATCAAAGTTGTATCAAACTCTCCGAAAATCCAGTTTTGCATGATCGGTCCAAGAATATAGATATCTGATATCATCATCACAGAGATTGCGTATTGAGGTGGATTATGTTGTTAGAGTACATTCCCATGGAGGAGAAAGATGTTAACATTTTAACAAAGGCATTGCCAAGATGTAAATTCTAGTTTCACATACATGGGATTAGGGTAGTTGATAATCCCTTTCTTTTTGAGAGGGAGTGTTGCGAAATGGTAACAAGAAATTCGAGTTTAATTTGTCCTTGAATTAAACTGAGAATTAAAATCGAATTCTATTCTCATAGCAACTTGTAAATATTTAATTAAGTTTAATTAACTTAACTAGCTTAGGAATTTAAGTTGGAAATCTTTTTGTAGTCATGTATATGTTCTCCCTAAGTTTTAGGGGTCCAATATGAGTTTAAATTGAGTTGGAAATTAGATCCCTAAAATTAATGAGTTAAGTTTAGTTAAATTAGTTTTAAATTGTTTTTGGAACTAATAGAGGACTAGCAGTGAGTTGGTGCACTAATGCATCCACCAGTGCTACTCAAGTTAACTGAATATTTCCTCATGAGAAACTCATGCATGTTAGTTCAAAGAAAGACCCAATTGAGACTAGAGTGCATGGACAACATATTATTAGTTGTATGGTTTAGTGAGTTGTATAGATCATGCATGCAACTAGGAACTAGACATAGTTTGGATTACGCAGTTTTGGAAGCACTGGATTGTCATTAATATGGGCTATTCAGCCATAGGAATTGCACAAGGAAATAGGGGCTTGGAGAGCTACCTAATAGGCTAAGGATTTATCTTGAGCTTGCTTGTGAGCTAAGAGAGTTGAGCATACTTGTGCAGAATTGTTCTAGTGAGAACAAACTTTATATCTTCACTCATATTTCTTATATACGCAAAAGAGATAGCGGGGTTTTGAGCAGTGGCTTTCTCTCTATACATCTTGTGTTATGTGACATTAATTTATTTTCTTCTTGTTCTTATTGTTTTCATCGATCTATTGGCTTTTGCTAGTTGAAAGCATAAGTAGATTCTTGCCCTCTACTTTAATAAATTGCATGAGCTTGTGAATCTACAAGATTTTTTGCAATAACATTAATTGAGATAGGAACCTTGAAATAAATGAAAACTAGTACCCCTTCTAAACACTAATTATAATTAGTTTTTTCTCCTCTTCTCCCTTCCCTTTATGGCATTCCTTTATCCTTTATCATTTGTCTTACCTCCTTCCTTTGCCCATCTCATTTAATAGTCATTTAACTTAGGATTCTCTAAATATTCCTTATTTTTTAGTATTTTAAATTCATTATTAATTTACCTCTTATATTAAATACCTAATTAATATACTATCATTATTTGAAATATAATATATATATATAGAATTAAAACATATTTATACTATAACCTGGAATATGCTATTTTAAAAAAAAAAAAAAAATTGTTGCGAAAAATAGTCATGTTAGATCTCACATAATGGGAATATAAATCTAATACCCATTAGCGTAATCGGTAAAATGATAGATTAATGTTGCATCATAGAACAAGGATGGGTCCTCAGTGGGGATGGGAAGATTTATTCCCATAAGCAAGTCACTAAAGCTTACTTTCAATATAAAGTGCAACAAATTTGTTATATTTTAAATATTTCAAGGAATTTTTTTTAAGGGGATCCCATGTTGTGTGCGTATTCACAAAATAGTTAATATGTCCGGGTGATAGGGTCATAAATATTTACAGATCATGTGTTTCCAATTTGTTATCTATATGACATAGTAGACTTACTCATAGCTAATGATGGGGACCGTTTTGACTCGGTATTAACGTAATGCAATGATAAGGAATAAATCATTAGTTCAAGTTTAATAAACGAATCATATTTCCTAGGAAGAAAGAAGCCTTCGATGTCCATTTCTCATCATATGATATTCCGATATTCTCAAGATGAATATTTTTTTTTATAGTTACACAAAAGACACCTTTATATAATATGTAATAAAGGGTTAGACACATGGTATGAACTTATAATTAGGGTTTCCTTATTATAGGTGCAATCCAATCGTTTGGCGTGCAAGTGCCTTCGCTATTCAAATTGATATATTATTATATTTGATTTCAAATGTCAAACCCTTAGCATTTAGAGAGAAAACAAAAATTATCAACCAACCCTTCCCTCCCTTCCTATCAAGTTCTTGCATTAAAATGGGAGTAGTACCCAATAAGCATGTAACCTTGCATACCACACGTTCTAACATGATAATATCCTATTAGAATGAACTCTTTCACTTCTATAAATTCATAAATGTGCTTCCATACGTACATGTAATCGTCGTCATTCGATATATTTAGAATTTTATGCATTGGAGATTGACGAGGAACAAAGTAGTAAGAAACTATGCCATTCTTTTCTTTTCCTTTCTTAAAACAAAAACTTCAATTCCGAAGGAAACAAGAACCCTAATAATGGGTTTAAAGGATAATGCTTACCTCTGCGATTTTGCAATCATGCCGAGGGGAATAATTAAGGTGAACTAGCTCTAAACTCTAACAAAACAATAATAATATTATGATAATATTATGAATAGCATTAACACCCCTTCTAATGCTCAAAGAATCATGAATGGATTTTCAAATTCACATCATAAATGTGCTCATTACCTTTTCGAGCAACTCATTTTATTTTAATAATTGTGTCCCCTGAGACTTATAATACCAAGGTAAAAAATTTGGACAAGATTAACCTTAATTATGTAAAAAAAATTATATCAACCTTGTGAGAATAATAACTTTAATCATCTTTTCATTTATTTATATCACTCTATTCAAAATATAATTTTTCTTTTATATCAACGCATTCAAAGTATGTAAGGATTAACAATCAAGTATGCAATAAATATAGAAATAACACTGAATGGAGGATAGACAAGCATGGATGGAAAATCCGTATTAAAAGAACAGTTAATAAAAATAAAAAATACAAATTCATTATTCATTATAGTGAAAAAATGTTTATTAAATTAAAGACACCTTGGCTACGCGTGCCCTCAGGATTTCTGATAAAGAAAACCTGGATAGGGAGAGAAACCACCTCCTCGATGTCTTTGTGGAGAACGGATATAGCAGGCACCTTGGTCAAAAGGCTTTCCTTACTGCCTCCAAAAATGCCTTTAGTAAAAAAGAGCCTAAGGAGCGCCATCCAGGTGTCCATATTCCATATATCCAAGGGACCACGGATCGGATCGCTCGGATCCTTAGGAGGTTTGATATCCCCTCAACCTTCAGGCCTCTCAGAACCATTCGTAACTCCCTGAGGTCAGTAAAGGATCCGGTCAACCCCAAAGACATGAAAGGGGTCTATTTGATTCCGTGCTCTTGTGGGACCCCGTATATAGGGGAAACTGGGCGCTCCATCCAGCAGAGAATTGGCGAGCATGCTGCGGACCTGAGGCATGGTAGAATAAAGTCCTCAGCTCTAGCAGAGCATGTGGACAAAACCAAGCATCATGTCTGCATAGAAGAGGCCAAAGTCATTGCCAGGGTAGATTGGTTTCATCATCGCAAGTTAAGGGAAGCCATCGAAATTGAGCGAAGACCCATCAATCTCAACCGAGATGATGGGTGGAAGGTTAGTAGAAATTGGATCCCAGCGTTGTCGTCTTAAGTTTTCTTCCTCCCCTCGGTTCTTCCAGGTTCTGTGTGAGTCTGGTTTTCGTGTATCGTTGGCAGCGGTGTTCTTCGTAAGATTATCCTCCTCTCGTGCAGTATCCCTTTTTTGTATGTAGAATCTATGAAAATTAAGCTAATAATTTTTCAGAAATTATTATAATCAATATTAAAACAATTGGCAATACAATTAACAGTCTTTTATAGCTTTTATATTAATAGGAAATATATCCCTCATCATGATAAGTTTAAATTCATAAGCTTTCAGTTCCCTTAATACTCATTATCCCTCATTTAATATTATATTAAGTATTAATATAACCATAGTATTGATTTGGTGTTTTAAAGTAGATAATTAATACATATTAATTATATTTATTTTTAAACATTTAATATATTTATTTATACTTATAACATTAAAATAAATTTTATATATAATACGAATTTATAATACCATAACCCGCGTATTTTTTAGGATATATGTATATTAATGTAAATTAATTAACTAATTATTAATAGGACTTATTATATACGCATATAATCTCAATAATTAACGTATAGATAATGCATTATTATTTAAATAAATTATTAATTAATTTTTAATTAACCCATCTTAACTGTCTTATATAAAATCAATTATAAATTTATTATAAATAAGATTAATTAGGATTACAAGAATAACAA